>JAVJIF010026525.1:0-69766 GCA_038442645.1 Agave tequilana
CTAGAATAATGTTGAGGCCAACACAAGTAGTAGTAGGACAATAGGAATGATTTAGTGTGCAGTAATACCACCAGTTAAACAATACTACTTATTCAACATGAAAACACAGGCAATATAGATTTTGAATAATTGCCACCAGAATCAATGTAGCCTGAGCTAGGTTATTGTTGTGGGTACTACAGCTTCAAAACATAAATCTTGGGTTGAAATAAGCTCACAACTTCACATCACTCACACAGGGTAAAATATTACAATTATGCTTCATTTTACAGTTGATCTCTTGCTCTCTTACGGGCCAGATAGCGTTCTCTTGCCGCAGCAACTGCATCTTCGGTTCTCTTATACGCTTCAGCTGTTTGCGTAGGAGGCTCCTCCTCGATTTTGTCTGGTCGACGGTCTGTTTCTTGCGGAGAAGTACTATTTTCAACAGCCATCACAGATGAAGTGGCTGCATCCCTAATTTGACTCTCAGGATGAAAATGTCTCCCAGCTTGGACATGGTCCTTCTCTCCCTGAGGAGAATGTGTGGTTGATTCAGTGCTTGCCCCGGCCCTGGCCTCTTGGGTCTGATCAGCTGCCGCTTCTTGTTTTGAAGGCTTCGTAGACTCTTCCAACCGAGCACCAAATGCTACATTCTTGTTTAGGCCAAAGTAAAAATCACTCAGATCACTTTTCTTGGTTACCTGGACAAGAAACAAAGGTGAAGTCAGACTAATTGTCAAGGGAAAATAGTTGAAGCGTTAAATCTGAAATGTAATTCGCACTGGTTTTATTTTCTGACAAGAAAGAGATTAAATGATAAAGATAAAAGGAAATCCTTAGAGAGCATTAAAAAATGATCCATATTATGTCAACAACACCAGAACATTAAATCTCTCTCTTTTTTTGGCATCTGTTATTCCAAGTTTTCAACCAAAATCATATAGTTATCATCATCTAATTCTGCTCATCAAAATGTTGTCTGCTAGACCCCATGAAGTTTTTGACAACATTTTACGGCCAGCCAGCCAGCCTGACATTGATTTTCTTAAAAGAGAGGAATTCCTGGTAGAACAAACTAAGAACAAGAGGGGCTTCCCATAAATCGAAGATGCTCAGTTGGTGGGTAGTAAAAATTTTAACAAATTTGGCCATACATTATATGCTCATGCAACCAAGGCACAACCTCCAAAGTTCTCCTAGACTAAAATGACTAGAAGATGGGGGAAAGATGATAGATTGCAATAGAGTACATTCAAACTCTAAGATGCAGGTAACTCCAAAACTCACGAGAATGCATTCCCACTCTGTTTCAACTAAAACACTCAAGTTAAAACACCTAAATAATATCTAATATGCAACATAATTCAAATTCCTAAAAGATCTGAACAAATATCAAGAACCATATCTTTTTAAATAAACCTAAAGGACTGAAAACCACCAAAAAACCAAAAATAGAAATAATCAGAGCCTAAATTGTCTGTAGGATCATGTACACATAAAATTGCATTAGCTGCAATATTCAACTATGACATTACAAAGGATCAAAGCAACCAATTATACTGATCAAGAGTGAGTCAATGAAAACTGTGTTTCATGCACCATGATGCGTAAGAATAAGTGTGAGGGAGCTGTTAATAGTGAAACCACGTCACCCTGTCCTGCCACTCCAGATGTTGCAATATTGGACCTCAACCAACTTTGTGCTGAAAAATCTCCAAGAAAGCCAAATAAGTGAATCTTAATGGATATTTTTTGATTTTAAGCATGAGGCAGAGAAATTTGACGCAAAGTCTTCAGAGGATAATACAAAAAAAAAGGAAAGAGTTTTGTTCATAGAAATAATAATCAAGTGTATTTTCAGTGTTAATCAAGAAGTGGCGCAAAGATTGATTATTAGCTTAAAGATTTATAGTTACTTAATCTGCGGATCAAAAGTCACCAATCTGTGTATAGTGCCGGTATGGGCTCCAATATAAAGCACATAAAACCACCAATTTGCATACTAAATACAAAAGACTGGCTTAAAAACATTGACTATATCCAACTTGCATGTGCTGTGATAAGATATTTGAGCTAAATCGAAAACTCAAAAAAAAAAAACCAATTACAAGGGAATTTATTTGCAACTTATAAACACCTTTTTAAGTTATAGTTATTAGGAACTGCAACTTAATTAACTGTATATGTTAGAATATACCATAAACTAATTGCCCTTATCTACAGAGTTTTCCATCTTCCATTTCAATAAAAGGGGCAGGAATAAATCATGCAGAGACCATACAACTCAAAAGTTTTGCTTATCAACTCTATCCCTGTGGTGACAGTATATCTGATAACAATGGCAAGGTAATTAAAAAGCAATATGATGCCACTTACATCTTCTTTCTCCTCACGAATTTGACGCAATCTCTCTTCTTCAAGATATTTTGCACGTTCCGCAAGCTTCTCCTTGTAAGCCCTTGTTACAAACTTCTCCTTGTCAGCAAAGAGGTGATCATCTTTGCTTCTCTCTTTCAATATTTTCTTTTCATATATTATTTCGTGTTCACGTTCCCTCTCCTTTGCTTTTTGCATCAGTGTTTCTATATATTTTGACTGCCATGCAGAGTAAAGTAAATTTAAAACCAATTCTTATCAATGGTACAAACAGAGAACCAATAAGTTCAACAGATAATTGTAACAAAAAAGGCATCCATGTTTCCTATCTATGTTCAATTAACTAAAAAAACATATGAAATGTTAACGATCCCCACAGAATTTGCGCCAGTAATTTTATATGCTTTTAATCAACATGAAAAAGCAACACCCATTTTAAAACTAACTTACAGAAAATATGTTTCTTACCAAGGAGACAAACATTATACCGTCCTTTCTTTTGGATTATCATGTTAACGTATCCATTAGCAGATAAATGGTGTAATAATACAGTTAAACTTATTGTGATACAGTTAACAATACCTTAGCATAATAGGTACTAAAACAGGAATAAATATCCCAAGCTTAACAGGGTGTATATACAAGTAATATTTTAGCCACATTGTGTTCCTCTAAACATAGAAATACATACAGAACAGGAATAAAGGAGCACCGCAAAAGGAGGAAGCGAGCATGATTTGAGAAAAGCAGAAGGAAGGTTCTCAGAGAAAGAGAATAATCAGTAATGAAGGAAAACTCCAGAGAAAGAGCAGGATCAGTAAGGATTGTAAGAATCGGTAAGACGAAAAAGGGGAAGAACAGGCGGAGATAGTAGCGAGATAAATTGATGGCCAGCATGGATTCACGAAAAATATCGAATGATGGGCTAAATTTCAAATCAACACTCCCAAGTCTGCTTTGATGTGTTAGCAATGTTCATGGGCTACGATATCACTGTGTCACTGAAGAAAACACCACAAGCTCATTCTCATCTACCGGCCGAAACATAAAGAAATATTAAGAGAAAAGTATGCAATAAACATAATATAACTCAATAAACTGGTGGACAACATAGTTCTAGATGAAATAACAGAAAATAAAAGGAAATGATGAAGAGAACATAACCAATCATGTCAATAAATAGAGACTTTAGTTTGCATTACAAGAACTGAGATCACACAGGAAGGATTCTTCATTTATTTGAGGAAAGAACTATTTCCCTCTTGAATCATTTTTCTAGATGGCATGAGAGGTACTCCTATCTTTATTTGATAAATAAAGAATTACTCTATCACTCACGTGCACATCTCTTTCTTGGTTGTAGAAATTAGGGTGAGAGCAATTTATAGATATGTCTTTATAGTAGTAATGAAGAAGGCAACGTATACTCAGGCGACCGAGTAGCTTCTTCTAAGTTCCTCAATCGCAGGAAATTTAGAGAAAATTTGTTTCCTTATAAATTGAATTTTCAAATTTTATAAAGTTATTGCATACATAACTGTTCCCTTTTATAATATTATATAGTTCTCTCTATATTATATAGATATGTTCTCATACACCCTTATATTTTTGAGTTAATTGATATATAAACACTTTTGTTATCAATCAACTAATAGACTAGAATGACGTAAATATAAAGTTTCCTTTCAGGTAAAGATTTGAAAAGGCCCATCAGTGGGGTAACATGCACAATACAACTCCAAAACAAGGAATTACACGGAGAAATATTTATGTACAAAAAAGAATATGTAATATTATAAAATATTTGAGGATATACATGCAAAAGCCTCTTTATAGTTTCAAGTGCTCACTATAATATTTCATTAAAACAAATAAAAATAAATAAACAAAGAGAAACAAAGATTTTAATACTATTACACACTACTATTTGAGTGTAGATATAGCATTTGTTCTGCTGCAGATCACTGAAAGACTCCAATCTACTACCCGAGCCGTTGATCTGCAATACAACCAATGCTATATCTACACTCAAAATAATAGTGCGTTAATAATAGTAAGATCCTTTTTTCCTGTATTTATGTATTTTTTTAATGAAATGAAAGAACGAGAACTTAAAAATTAAAATTATAAAGAGGCTTCCACATGTATATCCTCAAATAATTTTAAAATATTACAGATTTTTTCTTCGTACATAAATATTTATTTATGCAATTCCTGGTTTGGAGTTGTATTGTGTTGTCCCATTGATGAGCCTTCTCAAACTATAACCTAAAAGGCATCTTTATATATACGTCATTCTCGTGTCTATTAGTTGCTTGGTAACAAAAGTGTATATATGCAAATCAACTCAAAAACATGAGTGTATATAAGAACATATCTATATAAGATAGACTGAAATACATAATATTATAAAAGAAAAAGGTTATATGTGCATAACTCGACTATAAAATTGGAAAATTCAATTTATAAGGATACAAATATTCTCTAAATTTCATGTGATTGAGAAACATAGAAGCTACTCGGTCGCATGAGTACGCTTTGCCATCTTCATTACTATATATACATACCTTCAAGGTTTTAAAAAACGTTCTAGGCAGCCGACTAGTCTGCTGCCTAGGCTAGTCGACCACATGGCCGCTCAATTTACAACGCAGTCGGGCCTCTAGGTGCCCACAGCGCCTCGGGCCCGCTCAGTCGGGCCTAGGCGGCCCAAATTCCTTTTAAATGAAGGGGTTGATCCCACTTAAAGCGGATTGATATATATATATATAGGCTGTTTAAGAAACCCTAAGCCCAAATCTCTTCTCCAACCTCCAATGGCCACGTCTCTCTTGAGTTCGCCAACACTGGCTAGGGTTCTTCCAACACCTTGTGGTCTCTTTCGAAGCCGGCAAGGTCTTTTTCGAACTCCAGCAAGGTTCTCATGCCGGCAAGTTTCTCTAATCTCCTCCTAAAAATGAGGTAAAAATATAATGTTTTACTTTTTTATGTTCAATTTTAGATATTTGTTACATGACAATATTGACATGATAGATCATTACATCTTCCTCCTCTTCTTCCGCTCCTTCTAATTCAATTTTAGATGTTATCTCTTTATTTGATTTTTAATGTAATTTTTATGATCTTTCTAAAGTTTTGAACATATAACACGCAATAAATTTAAAAACATAAAAAAATAGAAAAACGTCTACACTCCACCTAGTCCTAGCCTAGTCCCTAGGAGCTAGGCCCCAGGTCCGCCGCCTAGGCCCACCTAGCGCTTTCTTAAACCTTGTTTATATCGACCCCGACCAAATTTCTACAACCACTCTCTTTTGGTGTTGGTTAGAGCATGTTCTCTCTTCTATATTTGTTTTCTTTCTACTATTTTCACAATAGACATAGCTTGGACTTGAACCTGGGAATGGTGGCAAGCTTGACTCACCCCTTTACCACTAACAACACCCCAATGGTTGTGTACTTCCACAAATTGATAAACCAGGACGCTCCATATAAGAATAATTTCCTTCAACAGTCACTTGTTGAAGTTAAAGATTTGGATGACCTTACCATTCAGTGCCAGAATATGAAGCGTAATTATATGTGCAGAATTAGCGAATCTAAAGTTAAAGAGGCCTTGAAGAGAATGAAGTCAAGGAAAGTTATTGGCCGGATGGAATTCCTATTGAGGTATGGAGATGCTTAGGAGAGGTGGGCGTGAGATGGCTGACAAACCTCTTTAACAAGATCTAGCTAACTAAAAAGATGTCAATGAGTGGAGGAAGAGTACCTTAATACCTCTCTATAAGAACAAGAGTGATATCCAGAGTTGTTCAAACAATCGTGGAATAAAACTCATGTGCCACACCTTAAAGCTTTGGGAAAGGGTAATTGAAACAGGTTAAGGCAAAATGTTGAAAGATCAGAGAACTAGTTTGGGTTCATGTCGAGACGATCGACGACAGAGGCTATTCATTTGCTTCGTCAACTTATAGAGCGATTTCGAGAGAGGAAGAGAAATTTATATATGGTCTTTATTGATTTAGAAAAAGCTTATGATAAAGTGCCAAGAGAGGTATTATGGTGGACATTGATGAAAAAGGGAGTCCCCATCAAATATATTGACATAATCAAGGACATGTACGATAGAGTTGTGGCAAATGTCAAAACTTGAGGAATAACAAGTGATTTTTCTATCACAATTGGATTGCATCAATGATCTACATTGAGTCCATTCTTATTTGCCACAGTGATGGATGAGCTTACTAGAGCTATTCAGGATAAGATACCATGGTGTATGCTATTTGCTGATGATATTGTCCTAGTCGATGAGACGAGAGCTGGGGTAAATGCCAAATTGGAGCTATATAGGTAAACTCTAGAATCTCGAGGTTTTAGATTAAGTATGGCCAAAACAGAATATATGAAGTGTAAATTCAGTAAACAGGGAATCCGAAATTATAATATTGTGAGACTAAATTGACGAGAAATACCGATGAGCAGTCATTTTAAATACTTGGGTTCTATTATTCAAAAGAACGGAGAGATCAATAGTGATGTCAACCATAGGATCCAAGCCGGTTGGTTGAAATGGAGGAGCGCAGCAGGAGTTTTATGTAATCGTAATATTCCGTTATGGCTGAAGAGAAAGTTTTATCGAACTGCTATAGGCCAGCTTTGTTATATGGCACAGATGTTGGGCTATAAAGAAATATCATGCCCAAAAGATGAGTGTAGCAGAGATGCCCATGCTTCGTTGGATGTGTGATAACATGAGGAGAGATAAGGTGATAATGAGGATATTCGTACTAAGATAGGCGTAGCCTCTATAGAAGAGAAGATAGAAGAAAATCGCCTAAGATGGTTTGGTCATGTGCGACGTAGACCTACAGATGCGCCAGTCCAACGAGTAGAGCGTAAAATTAGAGTAAGTTAAAAACGCGCAGGGAAGACCAAAGAAGATATAGAGGCTAAAGGTCTTAGTGAAGGCATATTGCTCGATAGGAATGAGTGGAGAAAGCTGACCCATGTGCCCGATCCGGCGTAATTCTCTTTTGGTTCATGTAGCCTACCCCAAATACTAGGGAGAAATGGCTTAGTTGTTGTGTAGTCACTTGTTGATTGTTAACCACTAATGATAGATCGATCGCTCAATTTTGATAGGAAAAGAGAAGTCAAATGGATGATAATGTTTATAGGAAACGCTCCAAGGAAGGATGCATCATGAGATACTCCAAAGCGTGTAAATCAAAGCAGGCCCGGCCCTGGACCAGGCGACAAGTGCACAAGCCCAGGGCCCAAATCCAAGAGGGGCCCAAAAAAAGTTTCATTTTGTTATTGTTATTGTGCTTCTTGGCTGTCATTGTGGGTTAATGTGCTTCTTGGCTGTCATATGTTGTTATTGTTAATAACTAACTATGGGTCAGTGGGCTTCTTAGCTGTCATTTGCATAATCCAACTACTCAATTGTATGAAATTATTAAAATTAATTGTTGAAGAATGCCTCCTTTATTTACATTAAATTCAAAATTTGAATGCTCTCAACAAGGTAAACAAGGGCAGATATCAACTGGAAACTCAAAGAATACAATATTCGGTATTCAAATAAATGTAGACTAATCTCAACTGAAGACGCTAGCAATTATATTGACCAATTGAAGAGCTCAACTAACGAATTAAAGTAAATTTCGTGCAAGTCAGCCCAAGCCCCATTGATCCAGGTAAGTTATAAGATTATAAGGAGCCAGTAAATATGCCATGGCAAAATGGTGTTGGGCTCTTATCTTGAAGGAGTCAGTCCTAAATAAGCCAGCCCAAGGCCCATTGATCCAGATAAGTTATAAGCCTATAAGGCTAAAATAAATGATGAAAATGTCTTTTTCCCTTATTTGCCATTTTTCCTAATCCTTTGTCTCTGTTTAATTTCTTTTATTATCGATTACTATTTTAAATTCTTGCAACCTGAAGGAAGATAAAAAAATCGGCAAAAATATACCCAAAGAATTCCTCAAAATAGATGAAAATCAACGAAGCAGACACATGCCAAAGAGGATAATATCTAAGAAGTGATCAAATTCGAAGAAACCACCAACAGTGCATCCTAGAGATCCTAAAATGGAGTCAACATGCTACAAGCCCTATCTGGTGAGATCTGATCTGTTTACTACTCAAGAATCAGTTTTTTACATCTGATTTGGCTATTTGGATGCTCTATAAGACTTCTGTGGTTGAGAAATTGTTTCCTTGATGCGAATCAGGAAATCTATACTTCTATCTGGTAACTAAGTTGCATATTCTCTTCCTTACTAGTTGTTTACTGCTACTACTAACTGATTTTTGGTGATTTATAAAACTGACTATTATGTCTGAGACTACGAGTTCTTCCTCCGATATAATCTCGCCATTGATGGTTGAGACTTCTGTACCCAAGATGATGTTGGGACTACAATGAAGTTGAATAGTTCAAACTACTTGTTATGGGCGTAGGCGTTTCGCATATTCATTGGCGCTCAGAACAAATTGCCTCACCTACTTCAGGCTCCACCTGCTACTACAGATCCCACATATGTGATCTGAGTTACTGGAGATTATTCTGTGATGACATAACTTCTCAACAATCTGGAAGGGAATATTAGTGGTAGTATCATGTTCCAGCCTACTGCTAAGGAGATGTGGGATAAACTGAAGGTGATGTATGGTAATGAGAAAAACCCCTCGAAGGTGTTTGAGAGCTATAAGCACCTGTTTGAGCTCAAACAGGGAGACAGATCTGTGCCTGAGTCCTACGGTGAACTTAAAGGTCTGATTGATGCGTTAGATATGCATCAGCCTATTGTTACTGATGCGATGCACTAAGGGGATATCGTCAAGAGTTCGCGGTCTAGAAGTTTTTATCTGGCTTGAGTCCTACAATGCGATCCAGGTGCGGGATCAGATACTGAGAAGAGATAATATTCCCACGTCGACTGTCACCTTCTCGAGAGTTATGCAGGTCTCTACTAGATCTAATGTTTCGTCTGAGCAGTCTGCCATGATTTTTGGGTGTGACAGAGGTCGTGGTCGTGGCCCGATTTTAGAGGACGAGAACGTGGATCTGTAGGAGGTGGACATGGTTCTTATAGATGCAGACAGAATGCATCTGAGAAAGGCCCCGACAATGTAGGCATTATGGATGTAGCAATCACATCTCCGAAAAGTGATGGGAGAAATTTGATCGACCTAAGATGGCACAACTCTCTGAGTCTGATCCTCCTACCCCGTGTGGCACTCCTCAGGTCTCTTCATCTGCTCATTCTGGCTCTTCCACAGTTGTACTGTCGCAGGATAGACTCCGACAATTAGAGTTTTTTCAGAACAACCTTTCAGCGACTCATGCATCTGCTTCAGATAAGCACGCCTATGCTACCTCTCCTCAAAAGCCCTGAATATTAGACTTAGGAGCCTCATCTCATAGGACAGGTATTAAACAAAAGTTTGTTTCATTAAATTTTTCAAGTGTCCGCCCCTCTGTTAAAATTATTGATGGTACCAAGTCACCTGTATTAGGCAATAGGGTAGTTCAGGTTACTCCATTCTTAACGCTTACTGATGTCCTATATGTTCCATGATTTCATGTTAGTCCCTTATCTCTCACAGCAGTTTACTAAACATAATAACTGCAAAATAACTTTTTTCTCTTCTCATTGTGTGTTTCAGGACCTGTCGACTGGAAAGAGAATTGGTTCGAGGCATGAGCGAGGAGGCATATACTATTTGGATGATCAAGTGACTCCTACTGGCTTGGTTGCAGGTTAGCTTGATCCGGTGTTACTTTAGCAATGACACTTGGGTCATCTTTTGGTGCAAAAGCTTCGATCTGTTATTCCTTTTGAGTCTTTTATTCTTTTTTAGGTTGTGAGTCTTGTGAGTTAGGTAAGTATCATCGTGTTACCTTTCAGAGTCGAGTCAATAATCGTAGAAGTTCTGTTTTTGAGTTGGTCCATTCTGATGTCAAGGTCCTAGTCGTGTGCCCTCTATTAATGGTTTTAGATATTCTCTGTGATGACTTTCTCTCACATGACGTGGTTGTATCTCCAAAAAGAGAGGTCAGAAGCTATGTAGCACGGACACAACATGAGAAGGCAAAATTAAAAAAAAAAAATACAGGAACACGACAAGTAATATTTATTATTATTATATATAGATAAATTTCTCTTTCTAATTTTTTGATTTTCTCTCAACTTTCAAAGAGGTGCATTATCTTCAACATTTTCAATGATAGTTTTCGTAGTAGACATTTCTACAGAATTCTACCTATGTGAGTAGAATAATGAATAATCAACTTGTCAAAAAATATAATCAAACATGGATAATTAGTTTTATTAAAGGTAAGATGGAAAACAAAATAAAATTTAAATAATTTACATTATAGCTTCTATAAAGTAACAAATAAAATAAAGAAATCTAAAAATAATCTAAACTAATGCCTCACCTAATTCATGATGTGTGTAAATTCTACTAACATATTTGCTTATGTCATAACGATATTTTTTTCATGTTTATTTAAACTAAATGTGACTTTTAGATATTTTATACATGATCTTTAAATTTTATTAATGCCGACACGGCGTTGGGCACGGTGCCCACACGTGATTTTATGGTTGTTTAAAATCCGACATGGCAACATAGTATCTAATATGTGTCGGGCAAGTATCGGTGTCCGACACATGTCTGACACGGACACGGCACTCACTTTAAAGTGTCTGTGCTTCATAGGTCAGAAGTCTCCAGTGTTATTGAACTTTTCTTTAATGAAATAAAAATCAGTTTTCTACTTCAATATGTGTGCTTCGTACTGACAATGCCTTGAGCATGTTAAAAAGATGTATCTATTTTTATTCACAAAATGGGATTATTCATCAGACTTCTTGTTCTCATACATCCCAACAAAACGGAGTTGTTGAACGCAAACATAGACACATTCTGCATGTTGCTAGAAACATAATGATTCATATGAGTGTTCTGAAATATTTATGATTTGATGTTATGTTAAGTGCTTGTCATCTGATTAATAGGATGCCCTTTCTATTCTCAAAAAAAATCTCCATTTCTTGTCTCTTTCTAACAAAACACCTTTCTCCATAACTCCCCGTGTTTTTGGCTGCACTTGTTTCGTTCAGGACTTGTCTCCTAAGGTAGACAAGTTATCTCCTAAATTTATAAAGTGTCTTTGTTGGGTATTCTAGAACACAAAAAGGATATCGGTGTTATAATCCCTCTACCATGAAGTATTTGATGTCTGCTGATGTTATGCTCGTTGAGTCTGTTCTATATTTCTCTCCACAGATTCCTGTCACTATATCTGAGATTGTTCCTCCTTCATTATCTGTGTCGTTACCTACATCTGTTTCTACTGTTCTTTGCCAGTACCGCCAGTAGAAACTCCGGATTCTCTGCAACCAAGCCAGTTTGAAATTTCAGATACGTCTACACTCATCGCCCAAAGGTTCACGCCTCTGAACCAGTTCCGGCTAACACTTCTCCAGTAGACGGTCTCCTCCTCTACCATCATCTCCCTCTGATCTTGATTTTCCTATTGCCCTTCGAAAAGGTAAACGGTCTTGCATTGATCATCCTATTTTGAATTTCATTTCTTATGATCACCTTAACCCTATTTTTCATCAGTTTGCCTTAACTTTGTCTTCTGAGTCTATACTCAGGTCTTATACAAAAGCTTTATTGGTACTTGTCTGGAAGCAGGTTATGGATGAGGAGATGGAAGCACTTACTTCTAGAGGAATTTGGGAGTTGATTTCAGCACCAACAGATATTGTTGTTGATTGTCGTTGGGTCTTTACTTTAAAGTACCGCCCAAGTGGATCTGTGGATAGATATAAGGCCAGGCTCGTGCCCAAAGGTTATACTCAGACATATGACATCGACTATTTTGAGACATTCTCGCCAGTTAGCAGGATGAATTCTATCAGGATTCTGTTCTCCATTGCCGTTAACCTGTCATGGTCATTGTTCAAGAAGGCCATATATGGACTCCAGCAGAGTCCAAGGGCGTGGTTTGAGAAGTTCAGCCTTACCATTTCTGGTATTCGCTTTCACGGTATCATTCAGATCACTCTGTCTTCGTTCGGCGCATAAATCTGGCATTGTAGCTCTGATTGTTTATATTGATGACATTTTGCTGACTGGTATTGTTCAGCTGGCTATTGGAGACTAAGAAATATCTTAAGCGTCATTTTTTGACCAAGGATATGGGACATCCAAAATACTGGGAATTGAAGTTGCACATCAAAAAACACAGTGAACTTCTTTTCTAGCGAAAGTATGCTTTAAATCTTCTTGAGGAAGCAGAACTTTTGGAATGCAAACCTGCTACCACTCCAATGGAAGCCAATATAAATTTATGGTTTGATGACAGTCATACACTTGATAATCCAGGAAAATATAGAAGATTGATTGAAAGCTGATATATCTCACAGTTACTAGGCCAGATATAACCTTTGTTGTAGGGATACTGAGTAGATTCATTCATCAGCCCAGAGAGACTCATTGGTTAGCTACGATAAGGGTTCTGACTTACATCAGGAGTTGTCCAGGAAAAGGGTTGGTGTACAAGAAACATGGGCATGTACGCATTTGTTGTATATTCATGTATGCATTTATGGACATTTGAATTCAAGTTATGCTGGTGACCGAGGAGATATGAAGTCTACTACTGGGTATTGCACATTTGTTGTTGCACATTTGTTAGAGGAAATCTGGTGTCTTGGAAGAGCAAAAAGCAAGATGTTGTCTCGCTCGAGTGTAGAAGCTGAATATAGAGCTATGGCTCATACGACATGCAAGATGGTGTGGTTAAAAAATCTACTGATGGAGCTTGGTTTCAAACAGTCTGGGCCCATGCCTATGCATTGTGATAATCAGTCTGCCATTGCATTGCTCAGAATCATGTATTCCAGGAAAGGACCCAACATATTAAGTTGACTATCATTTTGTCAGAGATGCTTGGACAAAGAAGGCGGTTATGTTCCAATTCACACCTTCTTCAAAGCAGTTGGTTGATCTCCTTACCAAAGCTGCCTCACCTCAGGTGTTTTCTAATATATGTAACAAGCTGGGCATGTTAGATATCTATGCTCCAGCTTGAGGGGAAGTGTTAAGTTGAGTTATTAGTATTGTGTTACTGGGTTATTGGGTTATTACCCATATGCCCTCCTTGTCTTCTATATATATCTCTCTACCCTATGAATAAAATTAATCCTTTGAGGGTTTCTATTTCTCTACATGAGGATTATCAAAGTCAAATGACTGAGGGTTCTGCAATCTCGATTTTTCATTCTTTTTTCCTTCGTCTGGTGTTTTATCCCACCGAGTTTTCACTAGACAAGATTTTAACGAGACCCCAAAAAATTCTCTTTTATCTTTTGTAAACTCTTATTATTTTAATTAAAATAATTATTTGATGAAGAAAAATGTTTTGCTTTGGCATAATTGTGATTAGTGTGGTTAGGGGCACAATTTAAAATTTTGGCCAGGGCATTGGATTTTCCAAAACTGGCCCTGGGTCAAAGCATAGGCCCAAGATATAGCAAAGCCAACAGTTCATTTTCAGGAGGGTAAATAGAAAAGCAGAAAATGATATTGAGATTCAACAGTCAAAACATTATTCTTCAACCAGCTCTTGGACAACAGTCAACTCCCTTTCTTAAAAGAGACAAGGTTTTATATGAATATAGAAGGAAGGAAAAACAATTGAATGGACATAATGATGCTCTGTAGAATAAAGAACAGGGAAGAGGATAGGATATTGTTCAAAGTAATGAAAAAAAGAAAGGTAATATCGGTTCTTGAAGGAAAAAGGGAAAGGGTGGGTACACACTGGGAAGGAGAAAGTAAGATTGGATGTTCATGTGGAAGTACATATACCATTTATGCCAATTGTATGACTCAAATTAACTACTAGACTACAAAGTGGAAAGGTTATACATCTAATCTCAACCATTGATCAAGTTACTTCATAACAACCAGAGTTGACTCCGGTGCGAACATGTTCAATTTATGACCAACCAATTGCAGTTACTAGATTGGTTCAGGAAATTTCAGTTTATATTATATTTTGCTTAAAAACAAATTAATCGTTAGACAAGATCATCTGTCTTTCCCGCCTCCTAACGATGTGACACACGGCTCTTGTTTACTCTCCCAAACCTCATATTAATGGTATTTGAATATTAACCTTGGGTTTTTTGAAATCTGATGTAGGAGAACAAAGCAAAAAAAAGCCATACAAACCGTGTTGACGACAGCCAAAACTTGGCCTATTGACAAGCACAGCTAAGTCTGTTGGCAGGGCTTTCCCGAGAGTTGAGGCTATACAGTGTGTCGACATGATCCTATGAATGTGCGTGTCAGTCGTATGCGACTCTGAGCAGGAGTTGATTTTTAAGCCTGATTTAAATTCTGATTGGTTTAATTTTTCTTTCATGTAATTAGATTTCCTAGTTATAGCAGTATTCTTTTTATTTGCCTGTACAAGACCATTGTGTCTTTTTTTTTTTAGAATTCAACTTTGATTATCAATTAAATTCAGTTTTTCCTCTTTCAATTACTCGTGGATTAAGTTGGTTACTCTTTGCTCATAGATTCGAGTGCTTTTCCTACCTAAAGGTATCATTTAGGGTTCATTGACGCTAGAAGGAGATCCAGCCGGTGTGGTTCGGTTCCTTATTTGCATCAAGTGGTATCAGAGCTTCGGCTACTTTCTAGCAATGGCAAGAGACGACGACAGATTGTAAGGCCTTTCCACAAGGATAGGCACAATTGAAGGGAAGATTAGCGCTCTTGAATCAATCTTGAACAATGTGGTCCAAGAACTCAAAGATTGTCCCTCAAGATCGACGATCAAGGTTAGGTACTGAAGCGGACGAGATCATTCATCAGGTAATCTTCATCCACCCCTCCACCCTCTCATAAACCACCACCAAACCAACCACCTCCGCTACAACCACCTCCTTATCAACCACCACCACCACATCATTCACACCAAAACATCCTCTACAAATCATCAATTTGATGAATTCTCTGACGAGGAACAATTGCGCAATGCCATCTATCAATATGATGATTTTGAAGATAAATACGAAGATGAAGGGATAATCTATGGGAGACAAAAGAGGTTCGCTAATCTTAATCTAAATAAGAAAAGCAGATTTCCTAACCCTAACAGGGGAGGTCGATAATTATGGTAGGGAAGAAGATTACCCAAGTCCTAATGAGTATAGAATGAAAGTTGATATTCCTTCTTTTAGTGGGAACATTGATACTGAATCCTTCTTGGATTGAATTTATGAGGTGGAGAAGTTCTTTAACATGGCTTATGGTCGAAGAATGGGTGATCCTTCAGGATGTTTTCTCTGTTGATGAAGCCCATAACAAAGCATTGAAGGTCGAGAGGTTAGAAATAAAGCTCCACCTTTCAGGCTCAACACCATTTGAAAAGTCAACAAGTGGCACAAGAGTTTAGCCGAGTTCCACAACAGTTGCTCGACCACCAACCCGCCAGTCAACCAACACGCATGCATCTGCACCACCAACAACAGCCGCCGCTGCAAAGAACAAGGAGAATCCCTATACCAAGCTCATGGTTGGCAAGTGTTTTAGGTGTGGAGAACCTGAATACAGGTCCAATGAATGCCCTAAAAGAAGCAAGTCAATTTGGTGGATTATGAAGATAACAGGGAGGAAGAGGTCGAGATTGAGGATCTAGATGAAACAGACTTTGCTGAAGGACAAAGAGACTATGTAGCTTGTGTAGTTTATAGATTGCTATGCAATCAGAAGACCCCCGACACTACGCAATGACATCAAATCTTTTACTCAAAATGCTCGATCAAGAACAAGGTATGCAATCTCTTCAATGATAACGAAAGGTGCGAGAATATCGTGTCTAGAACACTTGTAGATCACTTGAAGCTAGAGACGGAGGCACATCCTCATCCTTACACCATTGGTTGGATCAAGAAGGGCACATCCATCAAGACAACAGATCTATGTCATGTTCCTATTTCAATTAGTAAATTCTCAAGATTTTGTTGCTTGTGATGTGGTTGATATGGACACATGTCATATTCTTTTGGGGAGACCATGGCAACATGATGTTGATGCCTCCCACAGAGCAAAAATGAACATCTATATGTTCAATTGGAAGGACAAAAGAGTTGCCATGAGGTCGATTCCACCTACTCCTAGACCTACAAATGAAAAGAAGCCAAAATTCATATCCATATGCAATCGAGGCAAGTTTTTGATAGAATCAAAGGAGATTAAGCAGAGATTTTCTTTAGCGATCAAAGAGGTTACTCAAACTGCTAGAATTCCTGACAAGATGAAACCATTGTTGGAAGAGTTTAAAGGATTTGTTCATGATGAGCTTCCAGAAGGATTGCCACCCATGAGAGATATTCAACACAAATTGATCTTATCCTTGGAGCTAGTCTACCTAATCTTTCACACTACCAGATGAAACCGATGGAGAGTGAAGTTCTCAAGGAAAAAGTTGAAGAGTTGATGCACAAAGAACACAATAGGGAGAGTATGAGTTCATGTACAATACCGGCTCTTTTAACACCAAAGAAGAATGGAAGATGGCGCATGTGTGTAGATAGCAGCAATCAACAAGATCACCATTCGCTACAGATTTTCCATATCTCGGCTTGATATGTTGGATAGATTGGGAGGTTCGTGCATGTTTTCGAAGATTGGCCTCAGGAGTGGTTGCCGTCAAATCGGCATTAGGCCAAGAGATGAATGAAAAACAGCTTTCAAAACTCTGGAGGGATTATTCGAGTAGATGGTCATGCCTTTGGACTATCCAATGTACTTAGTACTCTTATGAGATTGATGAATCAGGTGTTGACACCATTCTTAGAGAAGCTCGTGGTTGTTTACTTTGATGACATCCTTGTCTACAGTTCAAGTGAGACTGAGTATATGAAATATCTACAGGAAGTGTTGACAAGTTCTACAAGCAAATGAGTTATACATCAATTTGAAGAAGTGCAGCTCTATGACTACGAGTTTGATATTCTTGGAGTTCGTACTTAATTCTCAAAGGATCCATGTGGACAAAGAAAAATAAGAGCAATACGAGATTAGCTCGTACCCAAAAGTGCCACAAAGGTGAGGAGTTTTCATGGTAGCTACTTTTTACCGGCATTTCATCTGAAATTTAGTAACTTGGTAACACTTCTTATCAATTGCTTGAAGAAGAAAGGTTCTTTTCTTTGGACGACAGCGGCAGATGAGGCATTCACGCTAATCAAGGATAAGCTTACCCATGCACCAAACTAGCTTTCCAGATTTCGAGAAAGCTTTGAGCAAGAGTGTGATGCTTGTGGAGTTGGTATTGGGGCAGTTCTTTCACAAGAAAAGAGACCTATTGCTTTTTTAGTGAAAAGTTGAATGAGGCAAGGCAAAAATGGTCTACTTATGAACAAGAGTTGTATGCAATCTATCGTTATTTGAAGACATAAGAGAGCTACCTTATAGCTAATGACTTTGTGCTATATTCAGATCATCAATCACTCCAACACTTCAAAAATCAGAAGCATATCAACAAAATGCATGCACGGTGGGCATCTTATTTTGAGCAATTCAACTTTGTGATACGACACAAGTCCGGGGTCGATAACAAAGTTCCTGACGCATTGAGTAGAAGGGTAAAATTATTGATTACTTTGCAAAGTGAGATCATTGGGTTTGACTTCTTAAAGGAGTTATATGAGAAAGATGAAGACTTTGGGAAATTTGGGAAAGTGTTCGACAAGGCAACTCGTGAAAGACTACCATATTATAGACGGTTTTCTTTTCAAAGAAAATCGGCTGTGTTCCAAGGACTTCCTTATGGGAGGTCATTTGAGAATTACATGGAGGCGGGCTTGGAGGGTATTTTTTGGAAGAGAAGACATTGGCTAGTGTTGAAGAAAGATATTACTGGCCGCAATTGGGAAAGGACGTGCTATCATTGTGAAGAGTTATCCAATTTACCAAGTTTGACAAGCACAAAATAAGGGTTTGTATACACCTTTGCATGTTCCTAAGGATATTTGGGAAGATTTGAGTATGAGTTTCATGTTGGGACTTTCTCGCACACAAAAAGAGTGGACTCAATCTTCATTGTGGTAGATCGATTCTCTAAGATAGCACACTCTATTCCTTGTCGCAAGACTTCCGACGCACCACATGTGGCCAAATTGTTCTTTTAAGAAATTGTGAGATTGCACGGTGTGCCAAGTTCTATAATTTCATATCGAGATAGCAAGTTCTTGACTCTTTTTTGGACTACCATGTGGCAGAGATTTGATATATCACTGAAGTATAGCAGCACGACACATCCTCAAATCGATGGACAAAGAGAAGTTGACAACCGCACTTTAGGCAATTTGTTGCAAGGCATCAGTGAAGATAAACCAAAAGCATGGGATCAAGCTTTGCCCCAAGCAGAGTTTGCATATAATAGCACGGTTCATAATTCAACGGGTATGTCACCTTTTGCAATTGTCTATAAGAGGGTACCTCATTATCTCCTTAATTTAACTAAGCAACCAATTGTGGAGAAGTTTAGTAATGCTACTAGCACCATGGCCGAACTAATTCTAGATGTATAAGAAAAGTTCTATTAAAGTTGGAAAAGATATAAAGCAACAGTCGATAAGAAGAGGCGAGACCTTTTGAGGAAAGAGATATGGTGACAGTGTACTTAGAAGAGAGAATTCCAACTGGAGCATAAAGCAAGTTGAAACAAAGAAGTATGAACCGTTAAAAATTGTAAAGAAGATCAGTGATAAAACTTATGTTGTGCATCTTCCAAGTAATATGGCGATGTCTAAGACATTCAATGTGACGGACCTTTATGACTATCGCCCTACCGAGCAGCTATATCCAGACTATAACTCGACGATAAGTTTTTTTTTGAAGACAGCGAGACTAATGTAGGAGAACAGAGCAGAAACAAGCCAGATAGACCGTGTCGTTGACAACCAAAACTTGGCCTATCAACAGACGCGGCTTGATCGTACACGTATATTGCATTATTTATTAGTACATTCCTTCACTTATCTTGTAATAAATTTGCTAATCACCTTGTCTTAATGTTTAATTCATTCAGGATATGATTAATGAAGGGAGAGAAGATAATACCAAATAAATACCGGTTAAATCAGATTTATATGGATCTATTTGGTTACTGAAGATCATCACAAATCTAATCCAACTAAATCAGATTTAGTTGAATTTATTTTATTAGCTGGGAAATCAAGGAGATAGAGGCAAATCCAGAAATTCAAAGGCAACTCTATCAATATACAAAGGGATATCTAAAGGATTGAAATGTATATTCAAAAGATTCAGAGAGATAAAACACAATCTAACTGAAGATCAAGGGATTAAATAAAAATTTATCTCTAACCTTATCTCCAACCTTATCAGAAGATCTTTTCTGTTGGCCAAGAGATTTTTCCCCTATCTTCGTACGCTCTCCCTTATCCAGTTTTAGCTATAAATACATGCATTTCTGAAGGCAAAGGGGCACCACATTGCGGAGAGAGATCTTAAGCTAGGTTTTTATTCTAGTTTAGTTTAGGCTTTTCTTTCTCCTTTTATGTAATTTTATATTTCTTTACAGCTTAGTTTAGAGAGAGTTTCATGAGAGAAGGAGAAAAGAATTGTATTTAGAGTGACACTGAGTGTAATTTTCTTCTGAGAGATTTGTATTGAAAGTGAAATCAATATTATGTTCCTCCCCTTCTTCATCGTACTCAATCTAGCAGATCGTTGTTTTATTTCTTCTCTGGTTCTGCAACACTTTTATTCTGAGGTAAATCTTCTCAAACGGTTCAAGCATCATCCAAAACAGGTAAGTTTCTTCCTTTCTTTCATTTCAATTCTTAGTTTAGAAACATGATACATGACTTTTTAAGCCAACACTTTTTCTATTTCTTTTTCATTCTTTCTCTTTTAACATAGTTCTTCCTTTAACCTAAAACGATTTTAAAACCATCTTCTATCTTCCACTTTCTTTCTAACTTAACCTAGTTTCTTTTTCTTTTCTTTTCAAAAAACAAAGAAGAATCTTTAACCAGTTTTAGTAACTTAAAAGAATACCGAAAACGCTTCTATCGCTCTCTCTCTTTGTGGATCACGACCCGCATAGCCACTTACTATAGCGGTAGCATTGAGCAACCTGCACTTCTTAATTTTCATTTCTAAACTAATCTTTTTTGTGCACAGGTTTATCTTGACCAAATTTTGGCGTCGTTGCTGTAAAGGGACGGTATGTAATTCAAATTTTTAACGGTTAAATTTTCTTCTCTGTTTTTGTGTGCAAGAGCTGTGTTTTGGAAACTAATTACTGCAGTGCATTACATGCTGCCATGTGCCTCTGCTCAAGAAAGCAGAGCACAGGAGAATACTACTAAGCAGCGAAAACGCAGCAAAAGCCGTCTTTGCGTGACTTTTTAGTAGGACTACTAAAAGTGTTTTATTGCAGGTGCTTCCACACCGCAAGGTTAGCATTCTGCAGATGTTATTTTTTCATTTTACTTAACTCTACATAATGTTTTAAATTCAACAGTAACTTGTTGCTTGTTGTTACTGTTGCTTGTTAATGTTAAAAATGGTTTAGACTTTGCATTTAGAGCACGCGTCTAATTACGTTTACATTTACATTTTGTTAAAGAGTGCTGAAGTGAAGGGTATGTGTGCATTGCATGTAGCATAGGAAATATTCTTGTATGATTTAATCGCCTTGAGTGTTATTTTTTGC
This sequence comes from Agave tequilana, assembly GCA_038442645.1. Taxonomy (NCBI): domain Eukaryota; kingdom Viridiplantae; phylum Streptophyta; class Magnoliopsida; order Asparagales; family Asparagaceae; genus Agave; species Agave tequilana. The sequence goes on from JAVJIF010026525.1 coordinate 21,152, forward strand.
TATAGGCTTGTACATTTACACTAAAACGATTAAAGGCTTATCCTATAAATAAGATAAGATGGAGAAGTCATTACCACCCTTAGTCCGAAAAACCATCTCCATACTCACTAACCCAGCCTAACTTAAAATTAAGTAGATGGTGGCCTTAGGGACATCTCGGGCTCAATAAGAGACTGACCTAAAGGGGAAATTGTTAGAATTTGACTCAAGCCAAATCTGTATCAAAGGTTGGGAATGAGAGGCGAAACCTCGAAGAACAGTGATTTGGCATAATTAGGCATGTTGCTTAGGCACGGATACCTCCCACTAGTTTTGCCCCTACCTAGCCGATCAACTTGTGGTCAGATTCTGCAATATACCTCTCGCGGACAGTCTAACCAGTTAGGAGTCGTCTAGGTCTAAGGTCTACCTTAACTTAGCTAGATTTTTTTCTTTCTTTTTTGTTTATTTGTTTGTGTTTTTGTTTTTGTTTTGATATTTTTGTAGTATGTATTACAATTACAATTATTCCAATGCATATAGTGATTCATACTTCACACCTACCTCTTTTGACTCGGTTATTACCAACCCGGCATTTCATAACGTTAACCAATCAAGTATGCCGGATTGGTCTTATCCAAATCAATATATGCTCCAGTCCTAATATTATGAACAAGACTGGAATAATCACCACTCTTCACAGAGTCAGTGGGGATACAACTCCCCGAGTCATATGATCAACCACCTTACCAACATTCAACTTCATATACTCCTTACCAAGATCAACCTATAAAAGAAAAATCTCCTTTAGAAAAGAGTTTTAGATCCTTCCTTGAGTCCACACGACAAATCCAAATCTCAACAGACTCAAGTATCCCACAAAATTCCCAAATCCAAGATCCCTACTCCATTTTTCAAGTCACACCATAACAAGAAGAACCTATTGACTTGAAAACGAGAATAGAAAACATGATTCAGTACCAAAATGATTTCATCCAATCAAATCTTGATTGTACCTAGTCTATCAATAAGCTAGAAGCACAAATAAGTCATTTGGTCAATACAATTAATAATAGGAATGAGAAAACTCTCCCTACCTAATTTTTGACCATTCCCAATTCCCTTAGCTATATTGATAGGAACCAAAAATCATGGTGTCTTGAAGATTTTAACCAAGACTCATTCCACCACAACATATTAAACTTGACCAATCTCAAACCTTGGACAAATTGATAAGTTTTTATTTCAATGAAATTGAGTTTGAACATGAATGTGAACCCGATTTTCAATTTTGTGATTCAGTTTTGAATTTTGAACCAATGTTGATTCCGGTATCCTTACCCGATTTGGACCCAATTCTCGAGCCAACACTGATTCCCGTACCTATAAATCTAAAACATGAACTACTTATTTTGGATAGTCACATTCTATTTTTGGGAAAAGAACGTGAATCTCAATTCTTTGATTTGGACTCAACTCTTAAATCAAAACAGACTCTCGAACTTAAACTTGATTTAAATCTTATTACCGAGTCAGTATTGATTCCCGTTCCTTTCATTTCAGAGCCCAAATCATCCAATTCATCAAATCACATTCCTTTGTTGGACATAGGTAGAGACCATAATGACTCTGTGATGATTTTTCAAGATTGGTCATATAAAAGGGATATTTTTTATATTAGGATCTTTCATGATCCTATTCCATTTGGCGATTGTAAAAATGTAAATAAAAAAGAGGTCACAAAAGGTGGGTTCCTTAATAATCTCCAATATTTAGATTGGATAGCAACGCTTGGCCTAATCCGACCATCACTGAAACTATCACCTTGAGGTAACATTTTCCTTCCCTTTCTTCTTTTTCATGCATATATGCATTTATTCATACATTGAGGACGATGCATGTGATAGGTATGGGGGAGGTTCTAACATAACATAGGCTTTTAATTTATAAAAAATAATAACATTTTCTTTATTTTTAAAAACTTTTTGAAAAGAGAAACAACATTTTGACCTATTTTTTTGTAAGAAATTAAGTTAATTTTAAGAAATAGAAGAATCATAATTAAGATTTCTTATGCTTGGTCAAAATAAGATTATTTGTTTGATTTCTAGGGTTAGAAAGAAAAATTAGAAAAATAATTTAGTCTTGATTTTTACCATGATGAAATATGCACTTTATACACTTACACACTTAGGGTTCAAAAACAAAATATCTTATGCCTTATAAAAAAGGAAATATATACATAAACTCTCTGATTAAGCTGAGTATTTGTGCCTCATAAAACATAGTATTCATGTCTAAAAGCGGTCCATGTTATTAATAAACTCGTTAAAATTTTCTAACCTTGTTTGCTTGAGCCTTTAAGTCCTTGGGTGTTTTCTCACCCGATGTCCTAAGACCGTTCGATTTTGGGAGTCCTAAGGCTCGTTACTTGGGCAGATTAGAAAGCCTAATAGAACTAAGGGTAATATCACCAAAAATATGAAAAATGAGGCATAAGAGAGAAAGAATCCCAAGTCAAAATTTCACGGTCACAAAGGTGCATATGACTTTAAGGTAAAATAATAGACTAAATGAGAAATACAGTTTGACTCCTTACCTTGATTGATAATAACTTTTTGAATAGAGACTAAGTTTAGGAATGAAAAGTTCGATTTTCCTATAACTTATAGATTACTTGAATTTTTACAATAAAACTTCAAATATTTTCTCGTCTTTTCAAAATGTGTTTTTCAAAATACTAACACTTTATTTCTTTCTTTATGAATTTTGTAGGTGTAATCCACTGAAAACTCTCACGAGATAAAATTCGTCCTCTAGGGGTAACCTAGAGATTTAACGGCTTATTGCACATGCTAAGTGCAACCGTGATTCCTACGAAAGTGTGTTAGATTATTTTTTTCTTTGTTTTGCTCAAGAACGCGCAAAAGATAAGTGTGGGGGTGTAATCGTACACGTATATTACATTATTTATTAGTATATTCCTATACTTAGCTTGTAATAAATCTGCTAATCACATTGTCTTAATGTTTAATTCATGAGGGACATGATTAATGAAGGGAAAGAAGATAATACCAAATAAATACTGGTTAAATCAGATTTATATGGATCTATTTGGTTAGCTGAAGATCATCACAAATCTAATCCAACTAAATCAGATTTAGTTGAATTTATTTTATTAGCTGGGAAATTAAGGAGATAGAGGCAAATCCAGAAGTTCAAAGGCAACCCTATCAATATACAAAGGGATATCTAAAGGATTGAAATGTATATTCAAAAGATTCAGAGAGATAAAACACAATCTAACTAAAGATCAAGGGATTAAACAAAAATTTATCTCCAACTTTATCAGAAGATCTTTTCTGGCCAAGAGATTTTGCCCCTATCTTCGTACACTCTCCCTTATCCAGTTTTAGCTATAAATACATGCATTTCTGAAGGCAAAGGGGCACCACATTGCGGAGAGAGATCTTAAGCTAGGTTTTTGTTCTAATTTAGTTTAGGTTTTTCTTTCTCCCTTTATATAATTTATATTTCTTTACAGCTTAATTTAGAGAGAGTTTCATGAGAGAAGGAGAAAAAGAATTATATTTAGAGTGATACTGAGTGTAATTTTCTTCTGAAAGATTTGTATTGAGAGTGACAATCAATATAATTTCCTCCTCTTCTTCATCGTACTCAATCTAGTAGATCGCTGCTTTATTTCATCTCTGGTTCTGCGACACTTTTATTCTAAGGAAATCTTCTCAAACAGTTCAAGGTAAGCATTCATCCAAATCAGGTAAGTTTTCTTCCTTTCTTTCATTTCAATTCTTAGTTTAGAAACATGATTTTTAAAGCCAGCACTTTTTCTATTTCTTTTCCATTCTTTCTCTTTTAACATAGTTCTTCCTTTACCTAAAATGAGTTCAAAACCATCTTCTATCTTCCACTTTCTTTTAACTTAACCTAGTTTCTTTTTCTTTTCTTTTCTTTTCAAAAAACAAAGAAGAATCTTTAACCAGTTTTAGTAACTTAAAAGAATGTCGAAAACGCTTCTATCGCTTTCCCTCCTTGTGGATCACGACCCGTATATCCACTTGCTATAAAGGTAGCATTGAGCAACCTTGCACTTCTTAATTTTCATTTCTAAACTACATCTTTTCTGTGCACAGGTTTATCTCGACCACGGCTCAGTCTGTCAACAGGGCTTTTCTAAGAGTTGAGGCTACAGTCAGTTGACAGGGTCCGATGATTATCGACAGCCCTGTGCGTGTCAGCCATATCCGATTACGAGCAAGAGTTAATTTTTAGCCTAATTTGAATTATGATTGGTTTTATTTTTTCATGTAATTAGATTTCCTAGTCAGAGTAGTATTCCTTTTTTATTTACCTATATAAGGCCCATTGTATCTTTATTTTAGAATTCAACTTTGATTATCAATTAAATTCAGTTTTTCCTCTTTCAATTGCTCGTGGATTCGAGTTGGTTACTTTTTGCTCGTGGATGCGAGTGCTTTGCACATGAATTCGAGTGCTTTTCCTAACTGAAGGTATCCTTTAGGGTTCGTTGGCGTTAGAACGAGATCTAACCAGCATGTTTCGCTTCCTTGTCTGCGTCAAAATCAGTCTATTATTTTTTGATTTAATCTTAGTCTGATTCATTGAAGTGTGAACATGCCTTATTAAGGGGCTGTTTGGATTCAAGGAAGTGGGTGGAAGTAAGAAAATGGGGAAGTGTCATATATCACTTACCTATCTATCTAAACACTGAAAAAGAAAAATGAGAAAACCCCTTTTTCTTCTCTCTTTTCCCTTTTACACAACCATTTCCTCACTTCCAGGGTACTACAGTTAATTTTGTGGCCCTGTAAATCTCATTTGTAATAAGTTGTAACTCAAAACAGTTAATTTTGTGATCATGTAAATCTCACTTGCATTCTAATTACAGTCCAATGTTTATTTTTCTTAATTAATTTTTATTTTAATATTATTTTGCGGTCAACTTGTGGTCAACTTTTCCACTTCCACATTTACCATACAAACACCGGAAAAGACATAACATTTTCCAAATCACACTTTCCAACAACATCCAAACACCGGAAAACTTACTAACCAATTCTCAAGTTCCAAGCGAACTATTAATACTTCCTCACTTTCACCCTAACCAAACAGCCCCTAAGAATCACTTCCGGAAAACCATTCCAAAGGCACATTCTTCTTCGTCCTAACCCTTCTATTTCTTAAAAGACTATATTCTCAGTTTGAAATATATAAGTCCCCCACAAATATACGGAATTCTTAAATCTTATTCATACGAATGTCAGTAGAATATGTCAACTGTCAATTTAAACAACAAATAAAAGCAATTAAAGAATGAAAAGAAGCAGACGCACCTTCCTCTCTGTTTTATCTTGAACGCGAGGCCGAGCAATCTTCTCTTTCATCTCGTCGTAATGCCCATCATAATCAAAAACTGACGGATCCTCCTCCAATGCCTTCTTGTGCAACTCCTCCACCTATAATAGTAGTTTCAAGGGGGGACTTTTTTCAGATGCCCAATCAAGAAAAAGTGAGATGAATCAATTCTATTGAACTATTTGCTTACCTTCTCGAGCGCCGTATTTTTCGCCGCGTGCCGAGAGATCTCCCTCTCGACATCGTCCTCATCGTCGTCGTCCTTGAAAGCGAAGGCCGGAGGAGCGACGGGAGGCTTTGAAGCCTTCTGTTTCTGTTGTCCCGGAGGAATCCGAAGCTGAAGCCCGTACTTCTTCATCTCTCTTCTCTTGTTTCTTAATTCGATGATAATTTCAAATATGGCCTGAAATTATGTCAATAGAACAAAAAATCCATCAATTATGGGGCTCACTTTCGAAACTGGGAAAATTGCTAATAAAATTTGGAACCAGGAGGTAGCTGTTGAATTGGAGAAGAGAAACAGTAGAGAGAAAAGAAATTAGGGTTTCAAGGACTCTGGCGAAGAGCAGGGATTTTGCCTTTAGTGGGAGCTGAATTGGAGGCTAGGAATTGGGCCGAGCCAGCATCGGGCCGGATACTCCCAACTTGGCGATCACAGTAATATGTAGTTATATGGCTGAGATCGGGCTTACATACTAAAGGGCCTACCTCTCTCTCTGTTCCCGCCAGCCTTGTTTTCCCTTTATTAAAAAGGAAAATCACATGATATTGAATGAGAACCTGATCAGTAAATTTATTTGTAACGTTTCAGAAACAAAATGACCTAATTATATAATAGGTTATTGAGTTATGCACAGGGTAGGGAGAAAGTAGGCTTGTCAATGGGTCAGGTTCGGGGCAGTACAGGTGGTACCAGACCTGGACCCGTTTACCCAAGAGGGTATCATACCCGTCCCGTTTACCCGCGGGTCCAGAAGGTGGGCTTCCATACCCAGATCCGCTATACCCGCGGTTCCAGACCGGTTTACCCGAACCTATAACAAAAGAAAAAAAATTAGATACATAAACAAAAACAGTAATAAAAACACATGAAGAGAAGGGGGAAAACGTTGGTAAAAAGAAAGAAAGCATATTTTAATATCAATAAAGGATGAAATGCAACCAAGTGCAAGAGGTGGAGGGAAAATTTTCGATGAAAGCTTTAATAAAGAAAAAAATTTAAAGCAATGCCCCCTAATTTATTTGGGGAAACACAGCAATAGGATCATCCACTAATCAACTAACAGTTTTCAACACTTAAAGCACAAAGGGATCATTTACTCATGGAGTCTGGAGCCTAAATCTCTAGGGTTTTAATTCTATTAGTATTATTTATATTTATGTTTTGAAATGGGTAAATGGATAATCGGGTCTGGTTCAAGTAAAATCAGACCCATCCCATTTAATAATCGGGTATACGGATAAACAGGTATGGGTCCAGAGCAGCCTTTTCCATACCTGCTTAATCGGGTCGGTCTGGGTCTAGACCCGACCCATTGACAGGCCTAGGAAAGAGTATATAGAAAAATGAAATTTTGATGCCCCCTTTCCAAGAAACAACATTTTTCAGTGGGTTGCTATATGAATTTTGGTTTAGATTGAAGAGTGAATCCCTTTATCAATTGGGCGAGGTTAAAGATGATTCTCTTCGTAATACCCCATTTTGATTAGCTGATTAACTTGCTGTTTTTGTGCATGGGTCAAACTGGACAAAATCGAGGTATAGCCCTTCTTTGGCTATGTGGCTGTCTTGAGTTATTTTTACCCTCTTTTTTATATTTTCATCTCTGTTGTAATTATTATTTAATTATGTGATTGTGTTTAACTAGAAGTATGAATTTTTATGAACCGTTAGATTAGATCTACGGTTAAATTGTACCTTGGGGCTATTACTAGTCCTATAATGACAATTATAAAAAAAAGTCCACGGAACCAGAAGTTTGTGGCCTCTTATTTCTCTCTTTACATTTTTTTCTCTCACTCTAGAATTCTCTCTACAACACGTTATTAACAAGAACGCACAAAGAAGAGATAGGATCGTCGACAAGGAGAAAAAGTGTTGTAACTGTTGGCCCAAAGGCCCATCACTCTAGTTTTGATGATGATTAACTCATGTAGTTATAGTACTAATGATCTTGTGTTTAATTAGTCTCAGATTTCTGATCAAGATCTTAGTAGGTGTTTAGCTTCAACAAAGGATTTAAAGTCAAGTTTTGGAGCTAGCATGTGTTAGTTCAAGAGCTTGTGCATCAAGACCACATCAAGTATTCAAGAGGAGTCTATCTCTGTGGATCAAGTTTGGACCAAGTCAAGAAGGAGAAGAAGACTTCAAGTGAAGCCCTTCAAGAGAAGACTTGTGTTTAGGTTTGTTTGTTAAGATTTTGTTTTAGATAAAATGTAAAGGATAAAATAGTTGGTGGATTGCTCAAGTACATATACACGCACTCAAGATTTATTTGTGTTTTCATAAAAGAGTTTTTCACCTTGGAAAAGAGTCTTCATTTGGAAAAATACCGGTTTGATTTTTGATTCAAAGTTTACATGTCTTTAACCAAAATCATTTTTAATGCTTATTGTCAAAAACATAGATATTCCATCATTTATGTGTAGTGGATCATATCCATACACTCTATGCTTTAAAAGTGTTTAAAATATCTTATTTTTGTATTTGGAGAAGTTTTGGAAAAATCTATTTGGAAAAATATAGATTTTGTTTTATGCCAAAATTTCTAAGTTACAAAAATAGTTCAAAATGTTTGTAACATGTCTTGATTTTACTCAAACATGTTTGTATATCAAAGTACTATACTGAACTTATTTTTGTAAATTTTTAGAGGATTTATGGGATTTTATTTTAAATATAAAACCAAGTTTTTAAATCTTGAAAATTGTTTTCTGGCTTCTGCCGGTCGACCAGGCCGGTCGACCGAGTCAGGAGTCGGTACCGACATGGACAAGCGTGCACGCCTTGTTTGGCTGGAGGGCCGGTCGACCGACCCTGTCGACCGTCCAGAGAGCTCTGCTCTCTGGAAAGCCCCAGTCAACCGGGCGGTCGACCGGCAGAGAACTTTGCTCTCTGTTTCCAGGCCACGGTCGGCTGAGCCGGTCGACCGCTGGCTCAACGGTCAGAAATCTGATCGTTGGCCGGTCTACCGGGCGGTCGACCGACAGCCGTCCAGGCTACAGTTTTACCCTAACGGCTAGTTTTTCCTAGCCTATAAAAGGGGGCTCTTATGAACTGGTTTAAACAAGATTTCAAGTGGGTTTTTGCACCAGTTTTTCATACTCTATTAAGAGGTTTTCTCCACTTGTTTAAGAGCCAAATACTTCCATTCAAAAGGAGAGTTTATCAAGAGTTATCAAAAGTGATTTTCTTGTGTTTTCCACCACAACTTCAATCCTTGTTTTTCTCACAAACACTTGAGCTTTCCATTGATATATCCATCCTATAAGAGAGTTGTTGTGAGATTATTTTTAGGTGATCAAAGTGTTGTGATCACCAAAGACTTCATCTTTGATTTGAGGAGGCGGACTTGCGGGTTGCGGTGTTTAGAGTTCTAGTGAGAGCTCATGTAGAGGTGCAGCCTCGGCAAGCTTGCGTGCTTGCGGTGTGTTGTTCTTGCGGGAACAAGAGAGGGACTAGAGAGTCCAAGAGTTCTAGTGGGAACTCATTGTAGGTGTTGCGGCACCGAGTGATCCGGTGGGATCGATTATAGTGGAAATCCTTCATAGTATTGAAGGCGAGGACGTAGAGCAAGTATGCTCGAACCTCGAAACAATTCTCCCGTGTTTGCGATTGCTCTCTCTCTATCTCTTACTTGTCTTTATATCTTGCATGCTCAAATTGTCTTTATCTTTATATGCTTGATATATTGTGCTTAAATTGTTATATGCTTGGGGATTGTTTGCTAACACTTACATTCAACCAAGAGAGTCAAAGCGGCACCTCTACTCTTATCTAGAGGAATCTTGAGGAGTTAGTTCAGAGCCCTTCACGGGGAATCCGGTTACACTCTTGTGTTATACTTGGTGTTTAGTTTAAGAAGTTTTAGTTTGCTTAAATAGTTTTAATTCCGCATTAATTGACCATTAAATTAGCTAGTCACCTATTCACCCCCCCTCTAGGTGATTACAGTAACCAAATTGATATGCTCCGATACAAATTATTGTGCGCATAACCTGAGATATCATATTTATTTTGATACTAATAGTTGGGAGATACGAGATCCCTACCTACGACCTCAAACATGCTATGAGATTGAATACCTCAAGCATACAAAATGAATATTAAAAGATACAAGAAAAAGAACAAATAATTTAACGTGATTCGGCCCAACTTGACCTACGTCTACGGGGAGAGAACTTAAGAGAGCTTTATTAATAAACTTGATACAAAGAGATCTAACATTCCTCTTGATGATACAAAAGTATTCAACTTCCCCTTAAATCTATGCCTAAATTATAAGAGTATACTTTCTCTCTATGTACTTTCACGTTGCTCCTCTTTTTCTCGACTTTTTAAGGCCTTACATTATTGTTCAACGCAATTTTTTTCTGCTCTTCTGCTCCAATTTTCAATGCTACGTTATAACCTTTATTTATATGATTTTATAATACAACTCCTATTTGTATTATGAGATGATCCATTGGATGCTTGAAGAATCTTGATCAATCTTATTAGGAGTTGATCTCTTTGATTTAAAAAGATTCTAGACTTTTAATCTTTAGAAACAAATCTTCATTGAATAAAAATTGAATCATAGTCATACTCTTCCTGAAAAGAAAACTCGCAATCGCCTGAAAAGGAAACTGTTTCACCTTGATTTGCTTCTTCTTCTTCAAGCCATCATCTTTTTCAACTCAATTGGATTTTCTTGAATCATCATCTCCTCTCGAACTACAAGGTAAAATCCTAAGAATCTCCACCTTGACTTGCTTTTCAACCCTTTAGCAAAACAACTTGAGATTTTGAATTACTACCTTAATTCTTTCTTTGATTGTAGCCATATCGTGAAGCCTTTAACCTTGCCCCCTCTCGCAGGGGCTTTGGCGGATTAACCCCATGCCTTGGATTATCTCGAACCTCGCCTGAATGCACCCTTTCTGTAGTCGTCCTACAACTCTTAAACTCGTTGCAGTTTTCCTTGAAGCTCTACCTCGAAGTGAGCTCCTTTCAAACTTTTCATTAAAACTTCTTGACTTAGTTTCTTTCCCTTAGCTTGCATTACATCACCGCTGCCACTAGTAAATTCTGCTTTATGACGCCTTCCTGGCCATGGGCCCCGCCGATCTTAAGGCAACCTGCCTCTAATTCTACCATGGTCTTACCAACTTTACACGAACACTGTCAAGAGCTTGTCATGCCATGGTCTTCCACCGATCACTTGGTAATAGCCCACATTTCATTTGTTGGCCCAGAGGCCTTCCACTCTAGTTTTGATAATGATTAACTCATTTAGTTATAGTTTACTAATAATCTTGTGATATTTAGCTTCAGATATTTAATCAAGATATTAGTAGGTGATTAGCTTCAACAAGGATGTTTTGGAGCTTTCACATGGTGATTCAAGAGCTCGAGCGTCAAGTCATATCTAGCACTCGGTTGGAGTCAAGCTCATTGGATCGCGTTTGGATCGAGTCAACTTGGAGACGGCGTTCTACAAGAAAGCTTCAGTTTGTTTAGTTAAGATTTAGTTTGGATCCATTGTAAAGATTAAATAGTGTGATATGCTCAAGTTCACAACACACACGTTTCATGTTTTGGTTTTCGTTTAACCGATCTTTGTTTTCATGAATAGATAGAATCAAAATAAGTTTACATGGTTTAATTTATATTAGATTTGATCTATATACATGTATGCTTCATCTATTTAGAAAACTTATTTTGATATTGTTGGCCCAAACGGTTACACTCTCCATTTATTGAGTTTTGATGATGACAAACCAAATTAGTGCTATTTGGTACTAATGAGTTTGTTTAAGATAAGTTTCAGGTTAGTACCATATTTGGAGGCCATTGCTTAGCTATTGCAACAACTTCTAGGTTTCATGAAGTAAAGAAGGCATATTGCATATCAAGGAAGGAACATAGAAGAAGGGGCTCTAGCAAGGCATAGCATGGCTCAGACTTGAAGATTGCTCAACAAGATTTGTTTTTAGTTTTATAGGTTTAGAATTTTGTTAAAGAATGATGGATAGGTTTGAAGCTCAATCACACACGTTTTTGCGCACATATTGTTTCTAAGATGATTTTCTATAAAATGTACAAAAATATTTTGATACAAAATCCTCTGCCTACAAATCAATTTTTATGTTTTATACTTAGTACTATTTAAAGATATTTTTCATAAAAATCAAAGTCTTTTCAAAATTGTGTTTTAAACTCAACTTTTGACCTGAGCCGGTCGACCGCACCAGTCGACCGTGCCTGTGTCAGTCTTGTCCGGTCGACCGGACAAGTCGACCGTGGTTCTGGCAGATGCACGTATCAGTGTGCATGTTTGCCGGTCGACCGGGCGGTCGACCTGACTGTAGTAGCTTTGCTCTCGGGTTTGTTGGGTCGACCGGGCGGTCAAACGTATGCCTGTAACGGCTATTTTTGAATAGGCGGTCGACCGACCCGGTCGACCGGACTAGCCGTTGAACAGTAAACGGCTATTTTCTGGGCTGTTTTAAATTTTGTCTTTTTTGTGTTTAAAATTAGTTTAAGGGATATATTTCAAACTTAATACTCTCTGATTAATCCTAATTATGTTTTATCCCTAAACCCTAGCCCTCTCCTATAAATAGGGGTGTTTGGGGAGAGATTGTTTACAACAATTAATTACAAGAGAAAAATTCCAAAAGTTTCCAAGTTTAAGGCTTTCAAAAGATCTTGGTTTTTGTGCTGAAATTCTCTCATTTTCTGAAGTGTTTTTCAAAAGAATTCTCTGATTTCATTTTCTTTTCTCCTTGCACACAAGAGCTTCATTCCTACTCATTGTTCTCTAAGGACCTTTTGTAAGGGAAGAGACATTTGAAAGAGAGAGTTTGTGGTCTTTTGACTACTCAGAAATTGCTTGTAATTGAGATTGTGGAGTTGGGTACTCTGGTGTAATTGTGATTTCTTTGTGATAGTGGAAGTAGCTAGAATCCTTCTGGGGAAGGCGGGGAGTAGAGCTGGGTGCTCGAACCTCGATAACATATCCTTGTGTTTGCGTTTGGTTTACATTCTTGCACTCCTTACTTTACTTTACTTGCACTTATTACTTACTTATCATCATCATTGCTATATTTACTTGCTTTCATTCATCTTGTGAATCTTGTTGGGTGATTGTTACATCTTAATTTTTAATTTGTCCATTGATTAGCATTATCACCTATTCAACCCCCCCCTCTAGGTGATTTTCAATTGGTATCAGAGCTTGGACTCTAGGTTTTGGCTTAACATCCATAGAGAGATCCTTAAAATTTGCTAATCAACATTTTCATTCATACATTCATACACTAGTAAACATGGCCGATAACATTAAAACCCCTCCTAAATTTGATGGACTTAATTTCCCTATTTGGAAGGTTAGGATGACTATATTTTTGCAATCTTTGGGTAGCTTAGTGGCCAAGTCCTTGACCAAACCCTATGTAGCACCCGATAGTGATGAGAGCACTTGGACCAACTTCAACTTTAGAGAATATGAGGCTAACTCCAAGGCCCAAAACTCCCTATTAACCGTCTTGAATGAGGATGACCTTACACGGGTAATACATTGCCAATCCGCCTATGAGATTTGGCAACATTTATTAGTCACACACGAAGAGACTTCACAAGTCAAGAGAGCTAAGATAGATCTCTTGAGGTCCCAATATGAGTCATTTAAATGATTGATGATGGTCTATTGATAGTATGATTACAAGATTTACTAAAATCACTAATGGTCTTTCTTCTTAGGTGATGACATCTCCAACGATCAAAAGTGCGGAAAGTGATTCGGGCTCTTCCGTCTTCATGGGAGATAAAGGCCACCACCTTAAAAGAATTGAACGACAAGGACGAGATGGACCTCATTAGTCTCATTGGGGACCTAAAGACCCATGAGATGGAGAAGAAGGCAAGAGAAGAGGCCACTACTTCAAAGAAGAAATCCATACCCTTCAAGACTTCATCCACCAATGATGACGATGAAGAAGACGAAGAAGAAGATGAGGAGCTAACTCTACTTGTGCGGAACGTCAAGAGGTTGTACCGGAAGAACAAGCTCAACTTCCGGAGAAAATTTGAAGGCAAAGAGGTGAGAAGGATCATTTGCTACAATTGCCGCAAACCCGGACATATCATGGCGGATTGCCCGGAGTTCAAGAAGAAGATGACTTCCTCCTTCAAGCCAAAGAAGCCGGAGGAAAAGAAAGCATACAAGGCAACGTGGGATTCGGAAAGCGAGTCCGAAGAAGAGGTGGATACGGCAAACATGTGTTTCATGGCAAACACTCCAAAGGTAACCTCTCAATCTCTTGATGATGAAGATGATGAATTAAGTAAGGAAGTTCTTGTACATGCTTTTGTTGAACTTTCCGAAACTTATGATAACAAGAAACTTGAATGCTTAAAATTGCAAAAGGAAGTTGCTTTTCTCAAAAATCAACTTGCTATGGTTTCTAAAAAAAAGGATGATATTTCTTCTAATCTTATTTCTATTCAAAATGAGTTTATTGCCTACAAGGTTCTTGTAAGGGAAAATCTCCTATTGTTGATGAAAAAGAAATTTCCTCTTTAAAAACTAAAATGGTTGATTTTGAAAAAGTTTTGAAAGATTGTGCTTTTAACACTAAGAAACTTGAAGAAAATTTTCTAAAAAGCACACCCCTCATGCTAAAGATTCACATGTTAAGTCTACTCATGCTCACACTACACATAACACTTCTCATGCTGGATCTTTTCATGCTCACAATTCCCATGCTCACAAATCACACACTCACTATGCTTTTAAATATGGTAGAGTGTATAGATGCACTTATTGTGGTAAGAATGGACATTTGGCTAAATTTTGTTATGACCAAGTAAATAGGACCAATAATCTTGTTTGGGTTAATGAAACTAACTCTTTAGGACCCAAGAAAATGTGGGTACCAAAATCAAGTCGTAAATTATTTGATATAGGTACACACCAAGGCTCCAAGACGTAGAGAGCGGTGGTACCTTGATAGTGGTTGTTTAAGACACATGACATGGGACATCAATAACTTCACAACCCTATCAAGGTACATGGAAGGTGGCACCGTCACCTTCGGGGATGACTCCAAAGGAACTATCATCGGTATAGGTAACATTCAAATTGGTGCATCTCCTATTATAGAAAATGTTGTTTTAGTAGATGGTTTAAAACATAATTTGCTTAGCATTAGTCAACTTTGTGACCGTGGACTTAAAGTTGTTTTTGATGATTCTTCTTGCAAGATTTTTGATGTTAAATCCGATATTTGTATTCTTACCGGTTTTCGTGACAATAATGTTTATATCATTGACATGCTTAATTTAGATTGTTCTACTAAATGCTTGAATGCTTTTGATGAAAATTCTTGGCTTTGGCATAGAAGATTAGGACATGCATCTTTTGACCATCTTGCTAGAATTAATTCTAAGGATTTAGTAACGGGTATACCTTGCTTGAAGTTTGAGAAAGACCGCATTTGTGGTGCGTGCCAACTTGGGAAACAAACCAAGTCTTCCTTCAAACCAATTAAGGATATCATGACTACAAGGCCCTTAGAACTAATTCATATGGATCTTTTTGGATCAACACAAACTAAAAGTTTAAATGGTAGTAGATTTGCATTTGTTTTAGTTGATGATTTTTCCCGTTTCACTTGGGTTTTCTTCTTGCAAAATAAAGATCAAACTTTTTCTCATTTCAAAATTTTTCGAAAAAGGGTTGAAAAAAAAAATGCTTTTCGATTTTGAGAATAAGGAGCGATAGAGGTGGTGAGTTTGTTAACCAACTCTTCATGACTTATTGTGATGAAAAGGGAATCAAGCATGAAATGTCTTGTCCTAGGACTCCACAACAAAATGGAGTAGTGGAAAGGAAAAATAGAACACTTCAAGAGATGGCTAGGACAATGATAAGTGAATATGACCTCCCTCAATATTTATGGGCCGAGGCCGTAAACACCGCATACTATATTTCAAATCGTATTTATGTGTGTAAGAATTCTTCCAAAACATCTTTTGAAATGTATCATTCTAGAAAACCTAATGTTGCATATTTTAAAGTTTTTGGATGCAAGTGTTTTGTTTTAAATACTAAGGAGAATTTGGGTAAATTTGATGCTAAGGCTTATGAAGCTATCTTTATTGGATATTCTTCTACTAGCAAAGCATATAGAGTATTTAATAGATCTTCACATACTATTGAGGAAACCATGCATGTTAAATTTGAAGAATCTAATGTGTTTGTTGAGAATGTTGTAGAGATTGAACCATTAGGTGAAAACATGGAGAAACTATTCTTGAAGGACTCACCCGCTCAAGAAGAAAAGCAAGAATCAATTGGTGATGTTCAAGAGGATAAAGAGGAAAGCTCTCAACCGCTTCCTAAAGCTTGGAGATACGCTACAAATCATCCTAAGGAGCTCATCTTGGGTGATGCATCTAAAGGAGTCACAACGCGCTCCAAACTCCATGACCTATGTGGTAAATTTGCTTTCATTTCTCATTTTGAACCCAAAGGCATTCTCGAAGCCGAGACGGACCCATATTGGTTGCTTGCCATGCAAGAGGAACTCAATCAATTTGAGCGCAACCAAGTTTGGCACCTTGTTCCTAAGCCCCACGATAGACCAATAATTGGTACTAAGTGGATCTTTAGAAACAAGATGGATGAGTCCGGAAATGTCATTAGGAATAAAGCTAGGTTAGTGGCCCAAGGTTACACTCAAGTTGAGGGAATCGACTTTGAGGAGACCTTTGCACTCGTAGCACGGCTTGAAGCCATACGGATGACACTAGCTTTTGCATCTTTCAAAAATTTAAACTTTTTCAAATGGATGTGAAAGTGCATTTTTGAATGGTTTTATTAATGAAGAAGTTTATGTTTCTCAACCTCCCGGTTTTGTTGATCATGTTCATCCCGATTTTGTTTTTAAACTTGATAAAGCTTTATATGGATTGAAACAAGCTCCTAGAGCTTGGTATGAAAGGCTTTCTAGTTTTCTAATTTCAAATGATTTTGTTAAAGGCAAAGTAGACACAACTCTATTTACTAAGCATGTTGATAATGATATATTAATTGTGCAAATTTATGTAGATGATATAATTTTTGGTTCTACTAATGAGCTTTTATGCAAGGATTTTGAAAAGGTCATGCAACTTGAATTTGAAATGTCTTCAATGGGTGAGCTCAATTTCTTCCTTGGACTCCAAATCAAGCAATTGCAAAACGGACGTTCATAAGTCAAGCCAAGTACGCAAAGGAACTCGTAAAGAAGTTTGGACTTGAAGCTCAAAGACTTGCAACACTCCCATGGCAACTACAACCAAGCTTGATAAAGATGACCAAGGTAAAAATGTTGATATTAAATTATATAGAAGCATGATAGGAAGTCTTTTATATTTAACGGCAAGTAGGCCGGATATCATGTTTAGTGTGTGTCTTTGTGCTAGATTTCAATCGTGTCCTAAAGAGTCCCATCTTATTGCGGTAAAACGCATTATTCGTTATATTAAGGGCACTATTGGGATGGGTCTATGGTATCCGAAAACCGGAGATTTCTCAATGACGAGTTATTCGGATGCCGACTATGCGGGTTGTAGAGTAGATAGAAAGAGTACTAGTGGGACATGTCAATTTCTTGGTAATTGTCTTGTTTCATGGTTCTCTAGGAAACAAAATTTCGTAGCACTCTCAACCGCCGAGGCGGAGTATGTTGCCGCGGGGGCTTGTTGGGCACAAGTCCTTTGGATGAAACATACTCTCCTTGATTTTGATTTGCATTTTGATCATATAAAAATATTTTGTGATAATACTAGTACTATACACATGTCTAAGAATGCAAATCAACATAGTAAGACCAAGCACATTGAGATTAGATATCACTTTCTTAGAGATCATTTTGAGAAAGGAGATATAGATATTGATTATGTTTCTACGGATTTGCAACTAGCCGATATTTTCACTAAACCTCTTGATTTTGCTAGATTTTCGTTTATTTGTGGAGAACTTAATGTTTGTATTATTGATTAAACATGTGATTCCTAACCCTTTTTGATGTATGACAAAAAGGGGGAGAATAAGTTAGTGCATGATAAAAATAAATTTATATGGTCTTGGTTCCATATGAGTTTATATGAGTTTATATATGTTTTTGTTGTCTTGGTTCCATATGAGTTTATATGAGTTTATATATGTTTTTGTCTTGTTTTGTTTTCATGCGTTTTGAGAATTCTTGTGTTTTGTTAGTATCAAGAAAATAACATGTGATTTTCATTATTGTTTCAATTGGTATCAAGAGCATATATGTTTTTATGTTTTCAATGAATTCTTGTGTTTTGAGTTTAAATGTTTTCTTTATATAGCATAATTTGAGGGGGAGTTTTCTCCTCCCCTATATTTTTATCTTGTAGCCTATTTGTTTTGTCATCATCAAAAAGGGGGAGATTTTTGGCCCAAAAGGTTACACTCTCCATTTTTTGAGTTTTGATGATGACAAACCAAATTAGTGCTATTTGGTACTAATGAGTTTGTTTAAGATAAGTTTCAGGTTAGTATCATATTTGGAGGCCATTGCTTAGATATTGCAACAACTTCTAGGTTTCATGAAGCAAAGAAGGCATATTGCATATCAAGGAAGGAACATAGAAGAAGGGGCTCTAGCAAGGCATAGCATGGCTCAGACTTGAAGATTGCTCAACAAGATTTGTTTTTAGTTTTATAGGTTTAGAATTTTGTTAAAGAATGATGGATAGGTTTGAAGCTCAATCGCACACGTTTTTGCGCACATATTGTTTCTAAGATGATTTTCTATAAAATGTACAAAAATATTTTGATATAAAATCCTCTGCCTACAAATCAATTTTTATGTTTTATACTTAGTAATATTTAAAGATATTTTTCATAAAAATCAAAGTCTTTTCAAAATTGTGTTTTAAACTCAACTTTTGACCTGAGCCGGTCGACCGCACCAGTCGACCGTGCCTGTGTCAGTCTTGTCCGGTCGACCGGACAAGTCGACCGTGGTTCTGGCAGATGCACGTATCAGTGTGCATGTTTGCCGGTCGACCGGGCGGTCGACCTGACTGTAGTAGCTTTGCTCTCGGGTTTGTTGGGTCGACCGGGTGGTCAACCGTATGCCTGTAACGGCTCTATTTTTGAATAGGCGGTCGACCGACCGGTCGACCGGACTAGCCGTTGAACAGTAAACGGCTATTTTCTGAGCTGTTTTAAATTTTGTCTTTTTGTGTTTAAAATTAGTTTAAGGGATATATTTCAAACTTAATACTCTCTGATTAATCCTAATTATGTTTTATCCCTAAACCCTAGCCCTCTCCTATAAATAGGGGTGTTTGGGGAGAGATTGTTTACAACAATTAATTACAAGAGAAAAATTCCAAAAGTTTCCAAGTTTAAGGCTTTCAAAAGATCTTGGTTTTTGTGCTGAAATTCTCTCATTTTCTGAAGTTTTTTTCAAAAGAATTCTCTGATTTCATTTTCTTTTCTCCTTGCACACAAGAGCTTCATTCCTACTCATTGTTCTCTAAGGACCTTTTGTAAGGGAAGAGACATTTGAAAGAGAGAGTTTGTGGTCTTTTGACTACTCAGAAATTGCTTGTAATTGAGATTGTGGAGTTGGGTACTCCGGTGTAATTGTGATTTCTTTGTGATAGTGGAAGTAGCTAGAATCCTTCTGGGGAAGGCGCGGAGTAGAGCTGGGTGCTCGAACCTCGATAACATATCCTTGTGTTTGCGTTTGGTTTACATTCTTGCACTCCTTACTTTACTTTACTTGCACTTATTACTTGCTTATCATCATCATTGCTATATTTACTTGCTTTCATTCATCTTGTGAATCTTGTTGGGTGATTGTTACATCTTAATTTTTAATTTGTCCATTGATTAGCATTATCACCTATTCACCCCCCCCTCTAGGTGATTTTCAGATAGTCTACTTCATGAGTTTGGAGTTTTGTATTTAGGCAAAATTATTTTTGGATTTAATCTCAAAAACATAGATATAATACCTTTCATGTATATTGGATTCTATCCATATACTATATGCTTCAAAGTTGTTTAAATATCATGTTTTTTATTTACATGTGTTTTGAAAAAAATCAGATTTCCATTTCAAAAATCTTAGTTTTGTAAAATATAGAATTTGGTTTAAGGCAAATTTCAAGTCACAAAAATGGTTCAAAATGTTTGTAACATGTTTTGATTTTTACTCAAACATGTTTGTATTTCAAAGATATAACATGAACTGATTTTTGTGGAATTTATGTGGTTTGATGGGATTTATAAAAGATAAAAACTCAAGTTTTTAAGTCCCATATTTGTCTGGCTGGCAGGCTGCCGGTCGACCGACGTGCACAGAGCGTGCATGCAGCCTAGCTGGGGAGGCCGGTCGACCGCCAGAGAGCTCTGCTCTCTGGAAAAGCCTCCGGTCGACCGGGCGGTCGACTAGACAGAGAGTCTGCTATCTGTTTCTAGCCTCGATCGACCGGGCGGTCGACCAGCCAGAGAGTCGTTGCTCTCTGGTTTTGGGCACGGTCGACCGGGCGGTCGACCGCTGGGCTCAACGGTCAAATTTTTGACCGTTGGCCGGTCGACCGGAAGGGCAACCTGGCCCTTTTAGCTGCCAACGGGCAGATTTCCAAATGGGTTATAAATACCCCATTTGAGTTGGTTTTTCAATAAGATTTCTAAGAGCAAAATTTCTCTCATTTACAAGTGTTTTAATACAAGTTTTCAAAAGAGTTTTAGAGCCAAAAGATCTATCTTCATTTGTTTTAAAGAGTTGGAAAAATCAAAGAAAAAGAGAAGTCTTTGGGATTTATTTTTATTCTTCATTTCCTTTATATCCTAGAAGTTTTCCCAAGTATTTTCTTTGAGTTTTTGATTTCCAAACTCTTTATTTCTCACACTTGAGCTTATCATTCTATCCTATCTATAGGATCTTTGTCTTAGTGAGAAAGATTTGGTTTGTGGTTGTTAGACCACCAAGTTGTAAACCTTCCATTGATTGTGATATCCCTCTAGTGAGAGGTGATTGAGTTGAATCCCTCAAGTGTGAGGTGATAGTGGAAGTGGTATTTGGCTCCCTCTAGTGAGAGGGGGAGATTGTGTTAGAATCCCTCAAGTGTGAGGTGATTATTGTTTGAGTGGCGTTGTGCCTATCCCTCTAAGTGTAGAGGTGATTTGTTTTGTGACTTGTCTCTAAGTGTAGAGGTTGTATTTGTTGTAGAGAGGAGTTGTGTACTCCCGGTTGTATTTACCCCAAATCCTCAGTGGAGGTTACCTGTGTGGGAAGTCCTGTGTGGACGAGTTAGTGGAAATCCTTCTGTGTGAAGGCGGGGACGTAGAGCTGTGTGCTCGAACCTCAAAACATATCTTGTTATTTGCGTTTGATCCACTTTCTCTAACTCTCTCTCTTACATTGTGCATTGATTCATATTGTCATATCATATACATGCTTGTGTTGTTTGTGTGTGCCCATACTTGTATTTAACTAAGAGAGCTTTACATAGCACCTCAACTCTTATTTAGAGGAATTCAGAGGAGTTAGCTCAGAGCCCGTCACTGAGAATTCGGCTACACTTGTTGGTTACACTAAGCGTGTTGCATTAAGTTTTTAATTTCGCATTATTGATCATTAGATTAGCCATACACCTATTCACCCCCCTCTAGGTGTATTTTCAATTGGTATCAGAGCCTACGCTCCTGATATTAGGTTTAACCACCTAGGAGTGTGATTTTGGTTGCTAATCTATCATTTGCATTTGCATACATATTGTTTGCACTCATGGATGTCCTTCCCATGTTTGATATCTCTAAAATTAATATATGGAAGGTTCTGATGAGTTGCCATTTAAAAGCCATAGGTTATAAAGTTTACCTTGCCATTACTAAGGAATCCTACCTTAGTAATAGCTGGCATATAGAGGCCAATGCACTACCCCTAAAGGCACTTAGAGCATCTCTTAGTGAAGAATATTTAAATATAGTTTCTCATTGTGTTTCCGCTTTTGCAGTGTGGAACATCTTGACCTCTCCAAAGCTTCAATTGCCAATCCAAGTGGAAAAGGAATCTAGTGAGGGTGAATCCAAATAACGATGCCACATGGTCCAAGGGAACGACTCCTTGAGGTATATTCGGAATCTCAATTAGATGATTATGTTAGTTCTTCAGGAGATGATATTATTGATGCCGATGCATTAAATGAAGAACTTTTTATTGTTTGTAAAAAATTATTAGAAAAATATAAAGCATTGAAAAAGAAGAGTTTTGGACTTAACAAAGAAAATAAAAACTTATCTTCTAAGCTTGATGTTGCTTTGCAAGAGAGGGATGAGATTTCAAGTGAACGTGACTCACTTAAATCCCAACTTGAACTTGCCCTTAATGAAAACAAGATTTTGAAAAGTAAAAATGATTGTGAAAATGTTTTAAAGAAAAATGAGGTTTTATCTTCAAAAGTTGATTTTGTTGTAAAAGAAAATGAATCTTTAAAAACGAAAATTGCTTCTATTTCAAAGGAATTGGATTTGGTTTCTAAGAAGAACATTTCTTTGAAAAATAATATTGACTCACATGTTTGCCATGCTAGTGTAGCTTCACATTCTAGCTCACCTTTTGCATACACCTCTTCTTCCATAATTGAAAATGATGTTTGTTTGCTAAGGAAGAGTATGGATTGTTTGGGCTTCACTTTGAGCCAATGTGCTTTGAACCATACACGTTTGGAATCTATGTTTCGAAAGAAACAAGTTCCTCCTATGCATGCACACAAATCACGGCATACACATTCTCCTCACGTTCACACCCATCACACAATGTATGCTCATGTGTACACATGTACATATTGTGAACGTAAGGGCCACCTTGCTAAATTTTGTTATGATAGGATACATGATTTCAATTTAGCAAATAAATTTATTTGGGTTAGAAAAGGTGCTAACCCCCATTGACCCAAAAGAGTATGGGTACCAAAGACCACTCCTATTTTATTTGATGTAGGTGTGGGCTCTCACATGACATGAGAGTAATGGTGCCTTGAGGTGGATGCGTTCCGAGCTTAAAGAGGACAATTTGGATGCATCACTTTCAAGGGGAGTTTGGTGGGAGGACCACCTTGGTTTGGAGATATGGAGATGTGCCCTATTAGTTTTGGTAACGATCTCTAACTCCCATTTATGTTTACATGATTTTCATATTGTTGATTTTTAGCATGTCTTGTTTCATGATTAGTATGTTAAATGTCATGATTATTGATCTTGTATTTGAATGTCAGATATTGGTATTTGAGTAGGAAGGATTTGAGCTCGAATCCTTCGAAATGACACAAGTCTCTCTCTCTCTCTCTCTCTCTATATATATATATATATATATATATATATATATATATATATATATATAATATATATATATATATATATATATTGGGAATATGTTAGAAGTATATCTTGGGAATGATTGTTGGAAGTATGTGTATATTATGGAATTGAGTTTGGAATTGATAAGTAGGTCGATGTTAGCTAAAATTATTATGTTGTATTAGGGCAGACTCTATATTATAGAGGAGATGCTACCGAAATTTTCATGAATTATAGAAAAGATTATGAATGATTGGAGTTGATTAGAGTAATTTGGTGATTAAAAACTGAGATCGTTACAGACTGGATAACACTAGCGAGTTTATATCGAAAGTATTCAATGATTATTGCATGTCCTTTGGGATTGAAGTTGAAGACCATGTCTCACATGTTCACACCCAAAATGGTCTCGCATAAGCGTTCATAGAGCCCTTACAATTGATCACAAGGACCATGACTATGTGCACCAAGCTTTCTATTTCTTCATGGGGCTACGCAATTTTTCATGTAGCCATGTTAGTCCGCTTGAGGCCCACTGCCACTTAATCCTTTTCTGCATTACAACTGGTGATAGGGTACGAACTTGAGGTTTCACACTTATGCATTTTTGGGTGCGCAATTTAGGCACTAATTGTGTCGTCACAACGTACAAAAATGTGTCCTCAATGTAGAAAAGTGATCTATGTCAGTTATAAATTCCCTTCCATCATTCGCCTTTTAGAGTCCTTGATAGGCGATATCTTTACCGCTCAATTTGCGGATTGTCACTTTGATGATACAGTTTTCCTGTCGTTAGAGGGAGATAAGAATATAAATGTTCCTGAAGAACAACACGAATTGATGTGGACTATTCCCACTATGTCTCATCTAGATCCCTGTACCGCACAATGTGATAAGGATGTGTGGAGAATTCTGGATCTTCAAAGTGTTGCTCAAAATATGCTAGATGTTTTCTCGGATCTAGGTAAAGTGATGAGATCACATATACCCACTGCAAATGTGCCTGCAAGGATAGACGTCCCTGTTCAAAGTCATCCCCGAAGGGCGCAACATCCCCATAAGATGTACCGTTCCTGATGGGACGGTATACACCAACAGCTAATCAGTCATTTGTCCATGGCCAAAAGCGAGGCAGACCATTAGGTTCAAAGGATTCACATCCTCAGAAGAGGAAAAACTTGGCACAAACAAACCCGTCTGAGATCACTATCTCAATTGATCAATCTCAAGAAATTATTTCGGATTATAGAAGCGTTCTGAAAGAGATGAGTGTTGATGGAGAAGTGGTGCAATCTCATATTCCTAAGAACTAGAAGATCTCGATCCATTATGCATGCTTGGATGAGATTTGGAATTGGAATAAGATTATCATCAATGATGTGTTTTTATTCGCCGTAGCTACCGAAATTATGAAAAGCGATGACATCGAATCTCGTTTTGTGATGAATGCCAACGTAGAACTGATTGTTCAAAATGAAAAAAGCAATTGGGGTCAAATTAGATTCCTTAAAGAAGTGAAAAGTGTTTAAACATGTAGTTCCTACACCACCCAATGTAAAACCTGTTGGATACAAGTGAGTGCTGAAAGGAAGCATAATGAGAAGATGAAATAGTGCGATATATGACACGCCTCATGGCGCAAGGCTTCTCTAAGTGCCCTGGGATTGATTATGAGGAGACATACTTTTCGTAATAGATGTTATAACGTCCCGCTACCTCATTAGGTTGGTAGTTCTGAAAAACTAAATATGCAGCTTATGAATGTGCAGCGTATCTCTACGGGGATCTTGATAAAAAAATTTACATGAAAGTTCTTGAAGGACTTAAGCTAACTGATTCAAATAGCTCTAAACCACAGAACACCCTCTTGATTCGTTTGAGGCATTCACTATATGGATTGAAACAATCTGTACGAATATGGTATAACTGTCTAAGTGAATATTTGATCAGTTAGTGATATGAGAATAATTAACTATGCCCATGCATGTTTATTAGGAAATTGTATTTCGGATTTGCGATCGTTGTAGTGTATGTCGATGACATGAATCTCATTGGGATCTGGAAGAGCTTGAGAAAACAGCATTGCATCTGAAGTCAGAATTTGAGATGAAGGATCTTGAAAAAACTTGATTTAGTCTCGGCATGAAACTCGAGCATTGTGTAGATAGTATTTTGGTCCAACAATCTAATTCAGAAGCATGTTCAAACTATGATTGATGTGTGCAAGTTATCTGAGATGCCACGTATGTAGTTTTCACAGGGAGTTATGTTAAACTCAGGGAGAGTATCCAGAAGCGTACTTACTTGACCTTAGTGTACTCTTTTTTTCTTCGATCAAGAACATTTTTTCCCACTGGGTTTATGTTGCCTGGCAAGGTTTTAACGAGGCCCCTTCATTGGTTGGTCATATTCTGTGTTATGTTACATACTGCATTAATGAGCATAATTTTACCATATTTTCATGCCCATATTTATCTATTATTTATTTATAAATAATGCTACTCGGGTATTTGTAGTGGTATTTTGCAGACAAATTTGTTAGGAGAAGACTGGACTACAAAAGCACTTTTTCGAGACCGTAAAGCGCGCTAAAAGAGTGAAAGCGGATAGGAGGCTTGACACTACTGGGATCACTCTACTATGATTAAAACTGACGTCAAAGAAATCTACAGTCAATTCGGAGGAGTTTGAGGCCAGTTTGGGTGAAACGCAATTTTGTAAAAGTTCAAGAGCTTAAAAGCAAAAGTGAACAAAGATGAGAAGTACAAAATTTATTTATGTATTCTCCTTAAAATATTAGAATTATTTGGGATTTTTATGTAAAATAGCCAAATCCTAAGTCTACAAATAGCCATATAAGGTTAGGGCTTTGGGGCTGAATTTTTTTTCCTGAATTCTAAATTTTCAGAATCTAATTTTGACGGCAGCACTTTCTGTTTTTATTTCTCTGCAAATTTCTTCCATTTTTTCTGCTTCGTCTCACGCATACAAGGCAAAAAGGTGCACAACACCTTCAATATATATATATATTATATATATATATATATATATATATATATATATATATATATATATATATAAAGAGCAGAGAAAGGTGCCCCATATCCAAGACGCCTAGAGTCAGGTGCCTCAGGCAAAGGGCACCAAGCCATAGCGCCTGCAAGCAGCAGGAGGGGACCCTCCACAATTTCCATCAAGTTCCAAGCGCCCTCGGCCAGATTGCGCCCACAGCCTAGTACGGGTGAGACCCACAGGCCTGTACAGATCATCCAGTGCATGGATTTCGTGGGCAGGCACGTGTCTCCCACGGCTCAATCGTAGCGACCTTTCAGATCTGTCAACACGTTGAATTTAGGTTAGTAATTTAATTATTTAATTCAGTCTTAGATATATTTATTTAGAGTAATTATTTAGATCATTGTTATAATTAAATAATATAATTTTAATTAATTAATAATTCAATTGTTAAACTACATGATGATTAGACTGGATATGTGCAACTAAATAAATTTCATGAACCTAGAGTGATGAACTTAGGCTACTAGATTGTGGTGGACTCTAAAATCTCTCAAATAAAATAAGAGAAACACATAAATTGATTTTTAATCAATGGGATTCATTGCTAGATATTTAGAAATTTAACAAGATATGTTTAGATAATCGATATTCCATGCTTAGTGTTTTTCCTTAATTATTGCTTTAATTTTATTTTATTCTCGTACTTTGATGGACTATGCGATTAATTTTAATATCTTGTACTTAGGACTAACATTCTAGGATTTTATGCCAATTGAGAGAAGAGATTATTATTGTGCAATTACAATCATTTAGTTGAGAGATAAATACCACCACCACATGAGCAGTAGTTTAGGGGATTCTACCCTAGGTGCATGACCCTTCTCTTTGACAACTTAGTCACACCAACTTCTTATTTTTCCCAACCAATTCGCCTAAATCGTGTTAGGATCACAAGAAACACTTTCCCTGTGGACCGACCCTCAAGTGCTACAATAACCTAACATGCACTTGCTGTATTTTAAAACGAGGAGACAGAATCTCCCTATCAAGTTTTTGGCGTCGTTACCGGGGAAGCGCCTGTTTTCTTTAGTCTTAGCACGTTTGCTGAAAAATAAAAAATATTTAATTAAAAAAATAATATATAATTAGTGCAATCCAAACATCACATGTTCCAACTCGATATCTATGTTGATATATGTCAGCTTGGGAACGCGATTCAACATGACATCTAGTCAGCATAGAATCGAATGAGATTAAGATGACTGACCTTGTTCCACCAATGGTCCTCATGGACCGATGTTACTCACCTCGATCATCACACGCGTCATGCATCAGATTGCTGGAAGCCACCGAGAACAACTACAAACTGAAACCACAATACATCACTATGCTTCCCAAAGTCTCCAGGCTGGAATCTGAAGATGCTGTATGTTCATCAACGAGTTTGAGGAGTTGTGTGCAGTGATAAGAATCAGGAAGCTGAGTGAAGATGGAGTCAAAACTAAGGTTCAACCCTTTCTCACTCAGTGACAATGTTAAAAAGTGGCTATATAGCCTCACAATAAACTCAATCGCTACATGGGCAGAGTTTGTTGCAGTCTTTCTGAAAAAGTTTTTCCCAATGCACAAGACTGCAAGAATCCGATCTGAGATTAACCAATTCATACAACGGGACGAAGAACCATTTTGGAGATTCTTAGAAAGGTTTAAGAACCTTCTAGCTCAATGTCCCCACCATGCCATAGAAAAGTGGCGTCTCTGTCAAATAGTCTATGAGAGTGTCATTACAATTCTAAAACCCATCTTGAATCCATGAGCCACGGTGACTTTATGAGGATGACAGATGATGCTACATGGATATTCCTTGAAGAGATGGTAGAGAAAACAATACAGTGGGAAGGGTTTAAAGAGAAGCCACTAACCACAAACTCAACCACCACATCGAGGAGTGGCATACATTCGATTGAAAACTCCATTGCAACCAAAGCAAAGATGGCAGCACTAATGAGAAGGATTGAAGTATTGGAAAGCAAGGGGACTCCTCAACAGTTCGATGAAGTAAATCAGACCTCTGTACCAAGTTGTTTTAACTGTCAATCTCCAACTCATGTCATGGAAGATTGCCCGTTCCTTCCAAACCCACTGATGAATAGTCAAGGACAATAGTTAAACGCCACCTATCAGTGACAAAGGAATGATCCATATGCACCAACATACAATTCAGGGTGGAAGAATCACCCTAATCTTTCCTGGAATCAAGGAGGAGGATATCAAGGAGGGGCAACAAGTACAACCCAACCAAGTGGTTCACATTATGCTAGGCCAAACACATTCCCGTATCAACAACAACCGCCCTTTGTGACACCACAATCCACTCCAACATATGCAAATTAATCAATGCCGCCGCCTGGATTTGGGAGCGATCAAAAGTTGAACATCATGGAGAAGAACTTCAACTCATTTATGCAATCAACAAATTAGTTGTTGCAGTCCAATCAATAAGCCATACAACAACTTACGTTGCAAATGAGCAAGATGTCTTCTCAAATAAGTGAAAAAGAAAGAGGGACTTTTCTCAGCCAACCTGAGATTAACACCAGGGATACCCGAGCTAATAATAACATTTCAAATTCAGCTCAACTGAATGCGGTCCAAGTATTACGGTCAGGGAAAGAGGTGGACAATCAGGTTAAAATCTACAGTCATACAAAATCAGCTGACCCGGTGACAGATCCATCATCCTCAGGCTCTAGCAAAACAAATGACAAGGAAGCTGAGGAAGTCATT
This sequence comes from Agave tequilana, assembly GCA_038442645.1. Lineage (NCBI taxonomy): Eukaryota > Viridiplantae > Streptophyta > Magnoliopsida > Asparagales > Asparagaceae > Agave > Agave tequilana. The sequence continues at coordinate 49,930 of JAVJIF010026525.1, forward strand.
GAGCCTACATATGATCCACCAGCTCCCTTTCTAAATAGGCTCCGATTCAAGAAGAACACAACGCAGATGGAGAAGATTTTAGAAATTTTCAAGTAAGTCAAAGTGAATATTCCTCTCTTTGAAGTTGTTGAACAGGATCATCATATGCAAAGATCTTGAAAGACCTATGCACAAAGAAACGAGCTCATCAAACTCCTAAGAAGGTCTTTCTCGCTGCAAATATCAGCGAGATCATAAAGGTCAACAATGCCAGTGAAATACAAGGACCCTGGATGTCCAACTCTATCTTACACTATTGGAACCACATTGATTGATAAGGCCTTACTAGATTTGGGGGCGAGTGTCAACTTGCTTCCATACTCAGTTTACAAACAGTTAGGAGTGGGTGAGTTAAAGCCCATAAGGATTACCTTACAATTGGCTGATAGATCGGTAAAAATTTCAAAGGGCGAGGTAGAAGACGTGCTGATCAAAGTTAGAGAATTCATGTTCCCAGTCAATTTTGTTGTCCTTGAAACTACACTGGTGGAGAACCCAAGAGGGCAAATTCCTGTGATTCTTGGCCGACCTTTCTTAGCAACATCAAATGTTTTGATCAGTTGTCGTAATGGGTTGATGAAACTCACCTTTAGGAATATGACTATTGATCTCAATATTTTCAATCTTAGAAAGCAACCAAACGATCACTCTGACCAACCTTTTAATGTCAACATGATCCAAGGGATACCAAGCGAACATTTTGAAGAATCAAACATCGAGTATCTTAACCAAGGGTCAGAGCCTGATGAAATGGAACTAGAGTTTGATGAAGTGTTCGAACGAGCTAATCAAGTGTGTACAATGCACTGGGAGCCTCTTTATGAGTCACTCGATGAGGGAATTCGAGCACCACTTCGACCATCTGTGGAGCAGCCACCTAACTTAGAGTTAAAACCTCTCCCTGAAACATTAAAGTATGCCTATTTAGGTGAGGATTAAAAACTCCCGATCGTGATAGCATCCAATCTGAGTAAGAGCCAAGAGGAATCGCTCTTGTCTGTATTGAAGGAGAAAAAGAAGCTATAGGGTGGACAATAGCTGATATAAAAGGGATAAGTCTAACCATAGTCCAGCATCGGATCCACCTAACTGAAAATGTCAAACCACGAAGAGACCCCCAACGCAGAATGAATCCTGTAATGAAGGAGGCAGTAAGAAAAGACATTTTGAAGTGCCCTACAATGGAATCATTTATCCAATCTCTGACAGTTCGTGGGTGAGTCCTGTGCAAGTGGTGCCGAAAAAGTCGGGAATCATTGTGGTCAAGAACGATGATGATGAGCTTATACCTACGTGAATTCAGACAGGATGGCGAGTGTGTATTGATTACAAGAAGTTTAATGCGGAAATGAGAAAGGACCATTTTCCTTTGCCATTTTTTGACCAGATGTTGAACGTTTAGTCGGACATTAATATTATTGCTTCCTTGATGGATACTCCGGTTATAATCAGATTCTGATAGCTCTTGAAGATCAGGAGAAAACCTCATTCACATGTCCGTTAGGAACATTTGCATACAGACGCATGCCCTTTGGGTTGTGCAATGTGTAAATCACCCAGAGGGGGGGGGGTGAATAGGTGATATGCTAATCTAGTGAACTAAATGCGCTAAATGCGGAAGCTTAAAAACAAATTTGCAATCACTTAATACAACCAACAAGTGTAGCCGAACTCTCCGTGAAGGGCTCTGGACTAACTCCTCTTGATTCCCCTAGATATGGGTTGAGGTGCTATATGAAGCTCTTGTGGTTAAGTACAAGTGAGGCACACACAAACAAGCCAAGCATATAAGGATGATAAGCAATATGAAATAATGCAAGGCAACACAAGCAATATGAATGATATGAATGAAGAATGATGCTTTGCACAAATGAAATAGAGAGGGGGTTAAGAGGTAATGGATCAAACGCAAACACAAAGATATGTTCCGAGGTTCGAGCCCCTAGCTCTACGTCCCCGTCTTCACCGAGAAGGATTTCTAATCCACTAAAGGAGTACCGAACTCCTCTCTCAACCTTACAATGCCACCGAGGCAATACAACCACAATCCACCTCTACCGAAGAGGGATAAGGCCCGTAGCCAATACAATCACAATCACCTCTACCGAAGAGGGATCCAAACACCACTCCGATCAACCTCTACCAAAGAGGGATACACAAATAAAGGAGGGTTTACAACTAGTGGTTTCTTTCAACCACAAACAATCTCTCTTTTTCTACAAACAAATGATCCTAATAGAATAGGATAGGTGATAGCTCAAGTGTGAAAAACAAGTGTTTTGATCAAAGAAATTCTCTTGGGAAAACACCAAAAATGATATAGAAATTTTAGCTCAAAAACAATTTCCAAAACCTAATTTCTTTGAAATAAAACAAAACACTTAAAACAAACAAGATTGATCTTTTGGCTCTTTAAACACTTTTGAAAACTTATTTTTAAAACCAGAGAAAGGGGAAATTTTTGCTCTAGAAAATCTTAGCAAAAACCCTAAAGAAATGGGGTTTATATAGGCCAAACAGAAAACTAGCCGTTAGGCTGATCTGGCAGCCTGACAGGCTTGCGGAAGACCGGCCGGTCGACCGCCAACGGTCATAAATGTGACCGAGCAGACTTCTCTGCTCCGGTCGACCGCTCGGTCGACCGCCCAGATACAGAGAGAAAGGCTCTCTGATCCGGTCGGCCGACCGACCGACCGGCCCACTGTGCCTGCAGACGTGCACAGGTCTCTGCACGTCGGTCGACCGCCCCGGTCGACGGCATGGCCTGTCATCACAGTTCTGGGTCAGAAACTGGGTCAGAAAAACAGTTAAATATATTTCTAAAAATTCTTTTAAGTCTTGTAAAAGTCCCCAAAAATAGTTTTAACATTTTGCATTGATATATAAACATGTGATAAAAATTTCAACTCAAATATCAAGCAATATGAAACCATTTTTGTGTCTTATCATTTTTACCAAAAACCAAAACTTGTATTTTATCAAACATGGATTTTTCAATAGGAAATCTGATTTTTCCTAAAACTCATGAATAGGCATATCAAAACAAGTTTGTTTAGGAAGTTTAAGCATGCATATATAACTAGAATACATCTACTATACATATAAACCATTTAAACTTATTTTGATCAATCTATTCATGAAAACAAATATCAGTTAAACTAAAAACCGAAAAACCATAAAACGTGTGTGTTGTGCACTTGAGCATATCAACTTTTCTTATCTTTACACATAGATCTAAAACACACTAAACACTAGGATACTAAGTCTTCTTGACGATCTTCATCTTCAAGTCGACTCGGTCCAAAAACTTGATCCACCGAGTGCAAATGAGTGATCTTGAAGCTCGGGCACCGGAATCACTATGAAAGCTCCAAAAAATCCTTTGTTGAAGCTAATCACCAACTAATATCTTGATTTATGATCTGAGACTAAAACACAAGAATATTAGTAAACATAACTACATGAGTTAATCATCATCAAAACTAGAGAGGAAGGCCTCCGGGCCAACAGTCTCCCCTTTTGATGATGACAAAACTCATGGAGTTATATATGCATGGATTAAAGTTAAGCTTCAAAGAAGCTCCCCTTAACTCATGCATAAACAAATAAACAATAATGAATATGCAATGAATGACAATGCATAATCATGCATAAACAATAAAAGGCTTTAGATACCCAATGAAATGTTGAAAAACAAAACATGCTCTAGATACCAATTAAAATTAAACTAAATTAAACTTAATATATGCAAAACATAAATATGCATATATAAAACTTGTACCAATCATGCATATTAAAAAACATCTTCTCTATATATGCATGTTAAACTCTCAAATAATTCTCCCCCTTTTTGTCAATCATCAACAAAGGGGTAAACAATCAAAACAAAACAAAATCTTCTCCCCTTTTTACTACAAAGAAACAATCATCAATAAGGGGTAAATAAAGAAACAAAACAAAATCTTCTCCCCCTTTTTGTCTAAAACAAAACAAAACCAAATAGGGGTGACAATCAATTAAGGTATCAATTGAAAATATGTCAACGTAGCATCTTGATACCAATTGAAAGTAAACATAGATCAATAGATAAATGGTATATGCGATATATATTCATGAAGAGGAAGATGTGAAGCTTCTCTACATAGATACATTACATGAAGGAGGGATGACAAGCCCTAATTCACATAACATACACTATGCAATGCATAAGAGGAGATGTGAAGCTCCCCCTACACACGTGTACCACATAAAGAAGAGATTGTCAAGCTCTTCAATACAAGATACACTCATCATGAATCTATATGTAGAAGAGATATTAAGCTCTCCTTGCATATAGGCAATACAAATCAAAACTTTTGTATTTAAATTTTTTTTTTAAAACAAATTTTGAGATACCAAATTTTAAAACATTCAAATAAACATCTTGATATCAAAGAGAGCATTTTTCTTTTTAAGTATATGATATCAATTAAATTTTTTATTTTCTATCATAAAGCAAGGGAGTGGAAATACAAATACCAATTGAAATATGAAAATCGAATTTTCTCCCCCTTTATGAAATACCAACAAAAACAATGCGTAGGCTTGAAATGAGATACCAATTGAAAAGCAATTGAAAACTAATCAATTGAAACAAAAAAAATGGAGCTCAAGCTTAGCATAAACAAAATATATATATGTATGAAAAATAGATACCAATTGAAATTGATATTCTTTGAAATGAAATTATACATACATACAAACATATATGAGTATACAAGAAAGGTCAAAATTGATACCAATTGAAAGAATTTCAATGATACTAATTGAAACAACAATAATGATCAAGTGTATATCTCATATAACTACCACCCAACCATGTTCAAGTTTAAAATGATTTTCAATATAAAGCATACATGAGGCATGGTCTCCCAACCAACCGCCCTTAGATGGTAGGGGTTTTCAAAAAGTAGATTTGAAAAATAAAGTGTGTTTGAAAAACTCTACCATAATGAAGAATACGAACTAGTTAAATGAAAAACTTGTTAACTAGTACGAAATCCTTCAAGCAAGGAATAAAACAAATTATTTTTCATGACATAAGAAATCCACATGATATCAAAACACTCAAGTCAATTAAGCATAAATATGACTCATGAAAATAAAACATGAGTAAACAATAAATGTGAGTGTACAAATAAAATGTGAAGATCATAATCATGAAAGTTGTTCAATTAAGCTCAATTAATTCCTTGAAAGAAGAAAATCATCAAAAACTTATTTAATCTTTAAGGTATATGTATGTCCTATACAAACTAAGGTATACATACATATCCAAACACAACGAGTCCACAAAGATATATGCATTAAGGCACGTGGCTCAAAAAGGATGTATATGTATAAACAATAGTTTAGATAAAATAGACATATACATGAAGTTAAATAAAAATACATAAAACAAATTCAAAAATGGAATACAAGTTTAAAATGCATGGATCATCAAAACTAGACTATACTAGCACATCTAATGGGTTCAAATATGCATTCAAGCACAAACATATATAGATTTATTTGTGGCCCACTATATGTACAAATATATACCTAGTCTTAATGAATACTAACATTTAAACATATATTCAAAGCATGAAGCATAAAACAAGACAAAAATCATCATGATAAACAAAAACATGATTATTATACAAATCCACATGTTATTAAACCTATGATAAACATGATAGCTAAACAAACAGTGAGAACACAAAATAATAGACCATATTAAACATGGGTGTCTTAAAATGGTATACATGCATGTCAAGAGTCTAATAATCATGGCATTTTCATAATGATCATATAAACAACAAAACATGCTATAAATAATGAACATGAAAAGCATACATAAATAAATAAGGAGTAAGAGACCGTTACCAAAACCTATGAGGCAACTCTCCATGTCTCCAAAATATGGTGGTCTTCCACCAAACCTTCCCTTGAAAGTGATGCATCCAAATGATCTCCTTTTAAGTACGGAACGCATTCACTCCAAGGTACGACAACTCTCACGTCATGCGAGAGCCCACACCTACATCATAAACAAGAGGGGTGGTCTTTGGTACCCATATTTTATTGGGTCCATGGGGGTTAGTACCTTCTCTAACCCAAACAAATTTATTTGCTAAATTAGAAACATGTATACGATCATAGCAAAATTTAGCAAGGTGGCCCTTACGTCCACAATGTGTACAAGAGTACACATGAGCATACAAGTGATGATGGTGTCCGTGAGGAGCATGTGTATGCCATGGAGGGTGTGCATGAATAGATGGAACTTGTTTCTTTCGAAACAAAGATTCCAAACGTATATGGCTCTTGGCACATGGCTCAAAGTGGAGCGCAAACAATCAACACTCTTCTTAAGTATGGATATATCATTATCAATCAAAGAAGAAGTGTGGCATGCAATAGGTGAAGTGTGTGATACTATGCTAGCATGGCAAACATGAGAATCAATTTTATTTTCAAAGATTTATTTTTGTTTAAACAAATTTCTAACTCTTTTGAAATAAAATCAATTTCTCCTTTCAAAGAATCATTTCCATTTAAAACAGAATCAATTTTTGAAGACAAGTTTTCATTTTTCTTCAAAATTGTTTCACAATCATTTTTATTTTTAAAAATTTATTTTCTTTTAATGCAAGATCTAGTTGAGATCTCAATAAATCCCTTTCATTATAGACCTCAACCTTCTCTTGCAAAATCTTGTCAAGTCTAGAATGCAAACTATTATTTTCTTTTTCAATTCCTAGACTTTTCTTTTTCAAAACTTTATATTTTTCAATTAATTTTCACAAACAATAGATAGTTCTTCATTCAAAGCATGGGCATCAATATAATCATTTGAAGAACTAGCATCATCATCATCTAAGTGGGTTTCCGAGTGTACCTCAAGGGAGTCATTCCCTTGGACCGTATAGCATTGTTGTGGCTCGGATTCATCTCCACTAGATTCTTCCTCCGGTTGGATTGGCAATTGAAGCTTGGAGGTGGTGGTTGTCAACTTGTTCCACACTGTAAAGGCAGAATCAAGATTAGAAACATGCATAAGATATTCTTTTGAAAGCGTGCTTCTAATGGCCTCAAGAGCTTGTGCATTGGCCCCTATATGCTTGCTATCACTAAGGTAGGATTTTGGTAATGGCAAGGTGAACCTTATATCCTAGGGTTGTAAATAAATGGACATCCTAGTCTTCTAAACAATGATGTTGGAAGGGTCAAACATAGGTGGGGTCATGAAGTCCATGGGTCCAAACTATATGTGTGCAAGCAAACAAATGTGCAAATGCAAATGATAGATTAGCAAACAAGGATCTCACTCCTAGGATGTTAAGCCTAAGTATCAGGAGCATAGGCTCTGATACCAATTGTAAATCACCTAGAGGGAGGTGAATAGGTGATATGCTAATCTAGTGAACTAAATGCGCTAAATGCGAAAGCTTAAAAACAAATTTGCAATCACTTAATACAACCAACAAGTGTAGCCGAATTCCCCGTGAAGGGCTCTGGACTAACTCCTCTTGATTCCCCTAGATATGGTTGAGGTGCTATATGAAGCTCTTGTGGTTAAGTAAAAGTGAGGCACACACAAACAAGCCAAGCATATAAGGATGATAAGCAATATGAAATAATGCAAGGCAACACAAGCAATATGAATGATATGAATGAAGAATGATGCTTTGCACGAATGAAAGAGAGAGGGGGTTAAGAGGTAATGGATCAAACGCAAACACAAAGATATGTTCTGAGGTTCAAGCCCCTAGCTCTACGTCCCCCCTTCACCGAGAAGGATTTCTAATCCACTAAAGGAGTACCGAACTCCTCTCTCAACCTTACAATGCCACCGAGGCAATACAACCACAATCCACTTCTACCGAAGAGGGATAAGGCCCATAGCTAATACAATCACAATCACCTCTACCGAAGAGGGATCCAAACACCACTCTGATCAACCTCTACCAAAGAGGGATACACAAATAAAGGAGGGTTTACAACTAGTGGTTTCTTTCAACCACAAACAATCTCTCTTTTTTCACAAACAAATGATCCTAATAGAATAGGATAGGTGATAGCTCAAGTGTGAAAAACAAGTATTTTGATCAAAGAAATTCTCTTGGGAAAACACCAAAAATGATTTAGAAATTTAAGCTCAAAAACAATTCCCAAAACCTAATTTCCTTGAAATAAAACAAAACACTTAAAAACAAACAAGATTGATCTTTTGGCTCTTTAAACACTTTTGAAAACTTATTTTTAAAACCAGAGAAAGGGGAAATTTTTGCTCTAGAAAATCTTAGCCAAAACCCTAAAGAAATGGGGTTTATATAGGCCAAACAGAAAACTAGCCGTTAGGCTGATCTAGAAGCCTGACAGGCTTGCGGTCGACCGGCCCGGTTGACCGCCAACAGTCATAAATGTGACCGTTGGGGCATTCGATCGACCGCACAGCCGACCGCCCCAGATACAGAGAGCAGACTTCTCTGCTCCGGTCGACCGCTCGGTCGACCGCCCAGATACAGAGACGAAGGCTCTCTGATCCGGTCGGCCGACCGGCCGACCGGCCCACTGTGCCAGCAGACGTGCACAGGTCTGTGCACGTCGGTCGACTGCCCGGTCGACCGGCATGGCCTGTCAGCACAGTTCTGGGTCAGAAACTGGGTCAGAAAAACAGTTAAATATATTTCTAAAAATTCTTTTAAGTCTTGTAAAAGTCCCCAAAAATAGTTTTAACATTTTGCATTGATATATAAACATGTGATAAAAATTTCAACTCAATATCAAGCAATATGAAACCATTTTTGTGTCTTATCATTTTTACCAAAAACCAAAACTTGTAGTTTATCAAACATGGATTTTTTAATAGGAAATCTGATTTTTCCTAAACTCATGAATAGGCATATCAAAACAAGTTTATTTAGGAAGTTTAAGCATGCATGTATAACTAGAATACATCTACTTACATATAAACCATTTAAACTTTTTTTGATCAATCTATTCATGAAAACAAATATCGGTTAAACTAAAAACCGAAAAACCATAAACGTGTGTGTTGTGCACTTGAGCATATCAACTATTTTTATCTTTACACATGATCTAAAACACACTAAACACTAGGATACCTAAGTCTTCTTGATGATCTTCATCTTCAAGTCGACTCGGTCCAAAAACTTGATCCACCGAGTGCAAATGAGTGATCTTGAAGCTCGGGCACCGGAATCACTATGAAAAGCTCCAAAAACTCCTTTGTTGAAGCTAATCACCAACTAATATCTTGATTAATGATCTGAGACTAAAAATACAAGAATATTAGTAAACATAACTACATGAGTTAATCATCATCAAACTAGAGAGGAAGGCCTCCGGGCCAACACAATGCACCTGCAACATTCTAACGATGTATGCTCAGTATTTTTTCCGACATGATGGAAAGATTCCTCAAGGTGTTCATGGATAATTTTTCCATCTTCGGAGATTCCTTCTCAGAATGCATCCACCATCTCAGTTTGGTCTCTCGCTCGATACAGAGAAAAGAATCTGACACTGAATTGGGAGAAGTGCCACTTTATGGTCTAACAAGGCAATGTTTTGGGTCATGTAATTTCCAATAAAGGGATTGAGGTGGACAAAGCAAAAGTGGATTTGATAGCTCATCTCCCACCTCCTAGATAAATTAAGGATATCAGATCATTCATGGGACATGCTGGTTTTTATTGGCGATTCATACAAAACTTCAGTAAGATTGCTTGCCCATTAACCAGCCTTCTCGCCAAGGACGTCCCATTTTTTTTTACCCCAGAATGCCTTGAGGCATTTGAGATCTTAAAGAAGGAGCTAATTTCAACTCCTATAATTCATGCACCAGATTGGAGCCAACCCTTTGATCTAATGTGTGACATGTCTGATCACGCGATCGGTGTAGTCCTCGGGCAGTGGATTGACAAGCAGCCTCATGTGATCTATTACGCAAGTAGGATACTGAATGATACGCAACTCAACTACTCCACAACAGAGAATTCATGGTCTTTGCGCTTGAAAAGTTTAGGTCTTACCTGATTAGCTCACAAATCACTGTCTACACTGACCATGCGTGTTCTAAAGTATTTGTTGACAAAGAAGGATGTGAAGGAAAGACTGATAAGATGGGTATTGCTACTTCAGGAATTTGACCTTCAAATCAGGGATAAAAAGGGGACCGATAATCTGGTGGCTGATCACATATCTCGTCTACCAAACGCTCTATCCTCTAATGTACCCATAAACGAACACTTTCCTGACGAACAACTGTTTGTAGTGATAAGAGAGCCATGGTTCGCTGATATTGTCAACTTCCTTGTGACTAGGAAAACACTGAAGAATGGTCAAGACAATATAAATATAAGTTTCACTCTCAATTGAAATACTTCTATTGGAATGATCCATATCTGTGGAAGTACTGTCCTGATCAGATCTGTAGGAGGTGTGTCCCCGAAGAAGAACACAAAAGCATCTTGTCATTCTGTCATGACCAAGCTTGCGGGGGCACTTCGGAGCAAAGGAGATTGCAGAAAAGGTCCTGCAATGTGGTTTTTATTGGCCCACCCACTTTAAAAACGCTCAATAGTTTTGCAAATATTGCACTCGTTGTTAACATGTGGGCAGGATCACAAGGAGGAACATGCTGCCGTTACACCAATATTAACAATCGAAATATTTGATGTGTGGGGCATTGACTCATGGATAATTCCCCAAACTCATTTGGAAATCTTTACATTTTAGTTGTCATTAATTATATGTCCAAATGGGCAGAATCCAAATGGGTAGAAGCTGTGGCAAGCAGGACCAATGACAATAAGATTGTTGTTAAATTTTTAAAGGAGATATTTTTTTTCAATTTGGTGCACCACGTGTAATTATCAGCGACAATGGCACCCACTTCTGTAACCGTTCTTTTGAGTCTCTGATAAGATACTCGATTACCCATAAACTATCAACTTCTTATCATCCACAAACGAGCGGTCAAGTGGAAGTGAGCAACAGGCAAATCAAGCAGATTCTGGAGAAAACAATAAATCTGAATCGGAAAGATTAGTCATTAAAATTAGTAGATGCTTTATGAGCATACCGAACTGCTTTAAAAACCATCTTGGAATGTCTCCGTATCGGCTTGTTTTTAGGAAAGCATGCCATCTATCTGTAGAATTGGAGCACAAAGCCATGTGGGCCATAAAACAGCTCAATTTTGACCTTGATATGGTAGGAGAATATAGAAAGTTTCAACTCAACGAGTTGGAAGAAATTAGGAATGAAGCATACGAGAAAACCAGAATCTATAAGAAAGACAAAGGTGTTCCATGACAAAATAATTTTACGAAAGTTATTTACTCCAGGTCTGAAAGTCCTATTATATGATTCTAGACTGCATTTGTTTCTTGGTAAGTTGAGATCCAGATAGACGGGACCATTCGTGGTGCATGTTGTGTTTCCTCATGAAGCAATGGAGATAGAAGATCCAAAAAATAGTGCAGTGTTCAAGGTTAATGGTCAACGTTAAAGCAGAGGTTGAAATGCCTATGAGCGATAATGAGGAGGTTATAAGTCTTCATGACCCCAATACGCTAGATGAGTAGTTCATATATTGTATCTGTATAATTGTTACTATTATTAAAAAAAATAACTTACTGGTTCTATATCTTAGACGCTAACAAAGCAAGTAGAAGAATTAAGAATATGGCACACCCAGATATAAACCACGGACTGTGGGATGACAAGAATGTTTCTGGATTATAACTCGCCGTTTTTGGAATTTGGTTTTTGTAAATCACCTAGAGGGGAGGGGTGAATAGGTGATAGTGCTAATCTAGAAACTAATGCGGAAGCTAAAAGCTATTTGCAACACACTTAATACAACCAACAAGTGTAGCCGAATTCCCGTGAAGGGCTCTGGACTAACTCCTCTTGATTCCCCTAGATAAGGGTTGAGGTGCTATATGAAGCTCTTGTGGTTAAGTATAAGTGAGGCACACAAACATAACCAAGCATATAATGGATAGACAATATGAAATAATGCAAGGCACACACAAGCAAATAAGATATGAATGAATGATACTATGCACAACACAAATAGAGAGAGAGAGAGAGTTGAGAGTCAATGGATCAAACGCAAACACAAAGATATGTTTTCGAGTTCGAGCCCCTAGCTCTACGTCCCGCCTTCACCGAGAAGGATTTCTAATCCACTAAAGGAGTACTGAACTCCTCTCTCAACCTTACAATGCCACCGAGGCAAATACAACCACAATCCACCTCTACCGAAGAGGGATAAGGCCCGTAGCCAACAACCAAACTCAATCACCTCTACCGAAGAGGGATAAAACCAATACCACTCCGATCAACCTCTACCAAAGAGGGATATAACAAAATAAGGAGGGTTTACAACTTGGAGGCTTAATCAACCTCAAACACTTCTCTTTTTCCACAAACAAAGATCCTAATAGATTAGGATAGAAGATATAGCTCAAGTGGATATCAAGGTGTTTTTGAAAATCAAATAACAAAGAAAAACTACTTGGGAAATCTCTTGTAGATGATAGAAATGAAAATCCAAAACAATATCCCAAAAACCTAGTTTTCTTTGAGTTTCCAAAAAACCTTGAAAAACAATAAGATGAAATCTTTTAAAACACTAAAACACTTTTTAAAACTTGTAAAACACTTCAGAAAAGTAGGAATTTTTGCTCTTGAAAATCTTATCAAAATCCCCAAAGAGATGGGGTATTTATAGCCCAAACAAGAAAACTAGCCGTTAGGCTGATCTGTCAGCCTTACACCGGCGGTCGACCGTCCGGTCGACCGCCAACGGTCATAAATATGACCGTTGGGGCTACCGGTCGACTGCCCGGTCGACCGCCCAGATACAGAGAGCAAAGCTCTCTGGTCCGATCGACCGGCCATTGCCTGGCCAGACGTGCACAGCCTTGTGCACGTCGGTTGACCGAACGGTCGACCGGCTCTGGCATACAGTCGACCGTCCCGGTCGACCGCCTGACCTGGCAGCCAATTTTCTGGATCAGAAAAACATGTTAAAAATATTTCTAATAAATCCAATAAATCTTGTAAAAATCCCCAAAATAGTTTTATCATTTTGCATTGATATATAAACTTGTGATAAATATTTCAACTCAAATATCAAGCATATGAAACCATTTTTGTGTTTTAACATTTTTACCAAAAATCAAAACTTGTATTTTATCAAACTTGGATTTTTCAATACATGAATAGGATAGTCAAAATAATTTGTCTAAGATATGAAGCATGTATGTATATTGAACGCATCTAATATACATAAAAACAAAGTAAACTTGTTTTTGATCTAAACTATTCATGAAAACCAAAATCCATAAAACGTGTGTGTTGTGCACTTGAGCATATCAACTATTCTTATCTTTAAAAATGGATCTAAAACATACTAAACTAAAACTAGGATACCTAAGTCTTCTTGACGATCTTCATCTTCAAGTCGACCCGATCCAAAACGTGATCCACGAACGAGACTCCAACGAGTCCAAGGTAATCTTGATGCTCGGGCTCTGAATCACCATTTGAAGGCTTCAAAACTCATTTTGTTGAAGCAATCACCAACTAATATCTTACTAAATGATCTGAAACTAAAATCACAAGATTATTAGTAAACATAACTACATGAGCTAATCATCATCAAAACTAGAGTGGAAGGCCTCTGGGCCAACAGTTTTAACGAATGAGAGTCGGTGAATGAATATGTTAATCGAATTATGCAACCAATTGCTACCGACACCAATTTTGTCTGGGTATTCATAATTGGCAACACAGGCTTTATCCACATGTGCCAATGCATGAGAATTTTGTGAGGTTGCAAACTTTGCACTGCCATCACATACGAAAAGCAGAGATGAGTTAAAACGAGCATTGAGATTCATGCTACCAACCCCGAACGGTGAACCCGACCAGGAACCTCCAAGTGCTAATCAAGGTAGCTCAGGCGAAGGTATGTATATTTTTACTATAACCTGCTTTATCTTCATCCACTTGTTTTAGGATTTTTCATAACCATAAAGAGTCAGTGTAGTGTTTAGATTATCTCTTTCTTTAACTTTGTTGTCAAGTTTTCTATAAGTGTTACAGGATAAGCAGGGATGCATACTCAAGAAGTAGCCTCTTGATTGTTTCTACGGCGATATTTCTCTTAGTGCACTATGAGTTATCTACAATTCTAGCATATTGTATACATTCATCATTTTCCTATATGCGTGGATTGTCTGATTATTATGATCATATGCATAATTTAAGAGTGCATTTTTATATCCATATTCTTTGCATGCACGAGGACATGACACATTTTAAGGGTGGGGGGAGGGAGATTCACATATTTCTTTTGTTTTAGGAGTCTTTTTGGTTTTGTTTGGTTTTAGGGTTTTCACTTTATTTCTCTTTTCTTTATTTATTTAGTATCTTGAAAAAAAAAACTTTTGAAAAGTTCTACAGATAGCTAGCTAGTATGGGAGTGATTTGGTATCCATGAGTAAATTTAAAGGTAAGATCAAAATGAAAGAATCATAGAGTCTTAAAATAAAGATTAGAATTTAAAACAGATATACCATCTAAACTTAGTCTAAGTGATTATGTACCCAATAGCATCTACATTATTAAGTTCATAAGCTTGGATATTGATTACAACTAGAGTATATATATATATATATATATATATATATATATATATATATATATATATATATATATATATATATATATATATATATATATATATATATATTATATAGTAAAATATTATTAATAAGTCTTGTTTTGTGGCCTCAGTTACTTGAGTAATTAAGTCTGGAGGAGTGTTTTTTACACTTATTTCCCTAAGACCATCTAGTTTGAGAGCATTGGCCCAAAGTTCGCTTCATGGGTAGTTGAAAAAGCCTAATAAGACAAGACAATATAAAATATAATAATTTTTTATTATCAATTAGCTAGGTGCCTTGGCCTCAGGAAGCTTCTGTTGGCCCAAAGGTCCATGCATGGATTAAAGTAAAGCTTCAAAGAAGCTCCCCCTTAACTCATGCATAACAAATAAATAATAGATATGGCAATGAGGCACATGAATATGTATGCAAGTATGGAGATAAAACATGCAACAAGCATAAATCAAAATCTTTTTCTCCTATTTGCAATACAAAAATATATATGCATAAACATAAATCTTACTCAACATGCATATAACTAGTTAACGGATACCAAAATCATATCTAAAGAGGAAAACATCCTCAAACAACTACAATCTAGAATATTCACTTCTAAGTCAATACAAAAACTCAGAGCCAAGTTTCTTACTTGTTGGTTAGCATAAGTAGGTAACAATTGACCAGTTGGATTTTGGTAGGCGTTGGCAAGCGTTGGTAAGCTTGTAAGTCCGTTGGTAAGCCCGTTGAGATTAGGGTATTCCAGGCATTGTGTTCCCGTGTTCCAGTCTACTGAAAGGTCAACCCCATCAGTTAGTTACATACTAGTGATGACCAATATTGTTAGAAGAATGTTTCTAGGTTCCAGTTCGACCTCAGGATCAAACAGAAAGGTAGTAAGAAGTAGAGAAGATATAGTTCATGAGCAATTTTTAGAATGGAGAATTCCTAGTGAAAGAATAGAGAATATTTACAGTATAGGCACCTTTGACTTTAAAACTTCATATGCTATAAAAATTCATGAAGAAACATTCATTAATCCAGAATAAATCCCAAACTATTCATCTATTATCCAAACTTGCATTAAAAGAGTTCATTAAAAAGGATTCCGCTACATTCATTTTGGGCTAGTACAGGTAGCCATCAAACCACTAGTCCATACTGGTGTAGACACACCTGTCTACACAGCTTTACGAGACAAAAGATTAAAAAGATATAAAGCATCCATCTTATCTATGATTCAAACCAATATATGTAATGGACCAGTATACTTCAACTGTATGCCTAATTACTCAGTATCCTTAAAGATCCATTATTCCTAAATTCATTAATCTTAGACGTCCACCTACAGGTGATGAGTTCGAAAAATCCACAGAACAAGTATCAGTCATGTATAAGCTATATTATAAATTAATGAGTTCCCAAATGAACCCAAAATTCAAGATGATAGATTCCCGTTCTCAAGAAGAAACTGTTATCCTTCAGATAGAAGCTGAACAATCAAAACTTTTGTTCCTAAGAGACTAAAATGGAATGAGATAACCATTCCAGACGAATTCAAAATAGAGAATCCTCAGACCCCTAGAGACATAGAGAGGACTGAGATCTCAGACATAATAGAAGAAGATGATGGACAGTACTAATTAGATTCAACTCTGTTAGAGAAAGGCCTTCAACCTCCTTTAGATACGTTGAACCCAGTAGAAATTCATGTTCTGAATATTCATTCCAACAACCCATTAGAGTATTCATAAGTCACCCCTTCCAGAAGTTAGTCAGGAAATTACTCTCCTACATCATCCCAAATGAGACCAGATTTTTACTGGAGAAATTAATATGATTAAGAAGCCATTCATTAGCGATAGTGTTAGGCTTATGAAAGAATTCAGTGAAGAATCTAAACATTTTAATTGGTTCTCAAAACTCCATAGGACTTACCAAGAACAATTAACAAAAAGGTGGATTAGCGATATATGGGAACATGAAATTAATTTCAACTTTGAAATATGGTTACAATATTACTTAGTAAAACAAGGCATCGATGACCCATTCAATCAATCCCAAATTAATGTTCAGACCAGCCTATACAAAAAATGGCAACTGACAGATGGAAACATTGTGACTTCAATCCATCCTCCATTACAATCTATCAAGAATTCCAACCAACGAAGAGAAGTAACTGCTTCCCCTTTCAAAAGAGGGAAAAAACAATACGAACCAGTCAACATAGAAGACATTAAAAAGGTTTATCATCAGAACAATTACTCAACCAAATGTTACACACCATAGCACATCAAGTTGATTCCTTATCCACAGAAATTAAGGAATTCAAAAAGAGTCAAAATCTAAATTCCCACTAAGTTATTCGGCACCACATTTCCAGCCAACAAGTTTACCTGTAGAAATGTCCGACCAATGAACCTACTAGGACAAATAACTCAAGCTTTAGAAAAATTAATGAAAACATTCCAAGCACGTCAAAAATAAATACTATAATAAAGAATAAAAATCTAGAAACTAAATCTATAGATAATTCAGAAAAAGCAACCAAAAAAGAAGCTCCAGACAAACAGAAACCTATAAAGTAATTACTTGCTACAAATGTAACAAATCTGGCCACAAAAAAGTAGATGCAGGGCAAAAGAAAAAATTAAGGAGAAAAATAAAGACAACCTGCTAGAAGAAAAAATAATACAAAACATAAGACACCCAATGGAAATAAAATTAATATACCGAACTCCTGACATCACCCAAATCAGCCTCTTAATGCTTCAAAGATTTTGACCTAGACAATATTCATGAACTTCGATCGAAAATAAATTATTAAAAAGGAAAATTAAACACGTTAGAGGAAACCTACAACAAAAGGACATTACAAACCTTATCCAAAATACTACTATTCCAGACCCATTAAAAAGGTACACTCCTTCTCCCTAAAGGAGATAACTGTCTCAAGCACCCGACCTTCAAATCCTAAGTCAATCTCTGCCATTAAAAATTCAAATATCAGAAATGGTTCATACCCATAACCTTGGCCATCGATGATTTCAAACCACCTTTATTGCCATGGTTGATTCAGGCGCTGACCATAGCGTAATAAAAGACGTATCTCCCCAACCAAATATTATGAACCAACAGACGAAAACTGATCGCAGCAAATGGTTCCCCATTAAAGGTCATGGTAATTAACAAAGACATCAATATGCAATGAAAAGATTTGTTTCCAGCACCAATTCATTGTTTAGACAATTTAAATACTAATATAATACTAGGAATCCCCTTCTTAACTCAAATTTACCCATTCCGGATTAACTCCGACGGAATAACTACTAAAATAATGGGACAGAAGATCTTGTTTAAATTTATAAACCCCGATTAGATATAGAGAATTAGATACCCTACAAACTAATTCGATCTACCAAAAATTAGACTTAATTCAGAAAAACAAAACAAATCCCTATATCTCAAAGATGATATACTATACCACAAAATAAATCAACAATTAAAAGACACAAGTATACAACTACGTATTAAACAATTCAAGACCTATACACAAAAGAATCTGTTCTGACATTCCTAATGCCTTTGGGAAAGAAAGAAACACATTGTCAGCCTTCCCTATGAAAAAGACTTTTCAGAAAAAAATATTCCAACTAAAGCCGACCTATTCAAATGAATCATGATCTTCTAGAAAATGTAAGCAGAATTACAAAACCTCCTTGAGAAAGGATTAATACGACCCTCCAAATCCCCATGGAGCTGTGCAGGATTTTACGTCATGAAGCAGGCAGAAAAGGAACGAGGATTTCCTAGACTAGTAATCAATTACAAACCTTAAATAAAGTATTGCAATGGATCAGATATCCAATCCCAAACAAAAAAGATTTATTAAAAAGGTTATATAATGCCAAACTATTTTTCCAAATTCGATATGAAATCCGGATTTTGGCAAATACAATCGCTGAACAAGATAGGTACAAGACTGCGCTTACATACCATTTACCATTCGGTCATTACGAATGGAACGTAATGCCTTTCGGACTTAAGAACGCTCCCTCAGAATTTCAACGGATCATGAACGACATATTTAACCCCTATAGCATATTACTATAGTATACATTGACGATGTCCTCATTTACTCAGAAACATAGACCAACATTTTAAACATCTCAAAACCTTCTTCCTATTATAAAGAAAAAACGGATTAGTGATCTCATTGGCAAAAATGAAACTATTCCAGACCTCCATTAGATTCTTAGGGCATGATATTCACAGGGGAACTATAACACCAATCAACAGATCATTAGAATTCGCAAATAAATTCCCTGATGAATTAAAGACAAAACGCAACTGCAAAGGTTCCTAGGATGTCTAAACTACGTATCCGATTACATTCCCAAAATACGAATTACTTGTGCACCATTATTTAAAAGACTTCAAAAGAACCCCCCAGCATGGTCAGATAAGCTTACCCAAATAGTCAGGCAAGTCAAAGAAAAAGTTCACACATTACCTTGCCTATGCATTCCGCATCCTCATGCATTCATGATAGTAGAAACAGATGCATCCGACATAGGATACGGAGGTATACTGAAACAAAGACCCATGCATTCATCACAAGAACAATTAGTTAGATTTCATTCTGGCATTTGGTTAGGCCTCAAAAATCATATTCCACAATTAAAAAGGAAATACTTTCCATTGTCCAATGCATTTCCAAATTTCAAGATGATCTTCTAAACAAAAAATTCCTTCTTCGTATAGACTGCCAGTCTGCCAAATATATTCTTGAAAAAGATGTTCAAAATATTGCATCTAAACAAATCTTTGCCAGATGGCAAGCTATTCTTTCTGTTTTTGATTTTACTATTGAATATCTCAGAGGTTCTAATAATTCTTTACCTGATTTCCTAACTCGTGAATTTTTTGACAACAGATTCAAAATGACTGGTGACAAAGGCAAATCGCCTATTCATCAATCCTACCAATTTCTTAAATTCAAATTAAGCTCAGAAAAGGCGAATCACTGATTGCCTCATCCTCTAACACTGATAAAGGCAAATCCCTAA
>JAVJIF010026526.1:0-83347 GCA_038442645.1 Agave tequilana
ACATTTTGAAGAGGGAAACATGATGGGGCCCATGAAAACAGTGCCAAAAACCCACTTTCTTCCTACTTTCGGGGCAAACAAACAACCCTGAGATTAAAGACCCCACACAACCTCAAGACCCAAAACTCCCTTCTTCTCTTTGCCTTCATCCTTACACACACTTTCTTTCATCCCTCTCCTATGGAACCTTGTCCCCTCATCTCTTGCAATTTATGCTCTTAAATTTAATAGCTTAAAAAACATTGTTTTTTGAGCTTCTGTTTGTAGCCATGGCACTTTTTCTGAGAAGTGGTTTGTGTGTCACTGGTTCATCTGAAATGGGTTTGGAAAAGAAGGAATTAATGGTGGCTGGGCCTTCAGATGTGTTGGTTTGTAAGAAAGAGAGAAAGGGAAGTCAAGTTGTGCTCTCAGAACAAATTAGTTCAGAAAGATGGAGACCCAAAGGGCATTCACATCTCTCCATTCATGTGAGTTTTTTTTGTCCTTAGAAGTGTAATATGAATTAATTGGTTATCTTTTAATCTTAATATGACATCTAACCATCTAAGTTGCTCAATTTCAGGCTTAATCTTCAATCTGTCCCTAGAGCAATGAGTTGGTGGTAAAATATAGCAAACCAAACATGGTAGAGATCAAGTCTACTCAAGATCTTGTTGATTCATTGCTGAACGCTGGAGATAAGCTTGTCATTGTTGACTTCTATTCACCTGGATGTGGAAGATGCAAAGCTTTGCATCCTAAGGTAATGAACATCTATACAAATGTTTTCTAAAGTTTAGTAGAGGTCAAGAAATAGGCATGAACAACAAATCATCAAACTTGCTGAAGTGATGATTAATGGAAAATTTTATTGGGTTTTCTTTTAGATATATCAATTTGCAGAGTTATATCCGAACGCGATATTTCTCAAGGTTAACTATGAAGAACACAGATCCATGTGTCAGCCTGCACATTCATGTGTTGTTGCCCTTCTTCCGATTTTATCGGGGTGCTCAAGACGAGTGTCGAGCTTCAGTTGTACCAATGCAACAGTAAGACACACCCCTCCTATTGATTCAGTCACATTTAATTCCTGAAATTTAAAGTATTTTTGATAATTTTTGTGATAAAAAAGTTCAAAGATGCTCCAACTAAGCATGGGACAGAGAGGTGCAGTCTTGGACAAGCAAGAGGTTTAGAAGAATCAGAGGTGCTGAGTTCAGAAACCAATTTCAGCTATCCTTTGAGATCTCCAGTGGCTGGCGATTTATCTCTAGCAGGTCGAATTGCTTCGAGCTTTTATGCAGAAGTTGATGGAAGAAATGATTTGGCAATGGCAAGTGTGCACTGATATGAGGGGAAAGATCTCATCTCTATCAGTTCTTATTAGGAGTGTACATAATTCTGTATTGGGGCTTAGTGTTTTTTTTTTTTTTTTTTTTTACAAGATCCCTTAATTTCAATAAATTGTCATCAGATTATGTGGTTGAATGGAAGAGCTTGATTCTTTGTTCCTTCCATTTGTATTGGGATTCTACAGAGACTTTGAATCATTCCACTAACTGTTGTTAGCTCTCTCATGGTTTTCATCCTTCTGTTATAAGGTTCTTGAGGAAACCCCTCTTAATTTTGTTTCTTTGGGAAAGGATTTGCACTTGAGATTGCATTGTCAATTTGGACATGCATCTTGTGAATATGATGTATTACAGGTCTCGGTCAAAAAAGAAAAGGAAAAAATATGTCAGCATGAGTTTTAAAACCACAATATTGGTTCAACTCTCTCTTATTTTTAAGGCTTCATTGGTAAAAGATTAAGAAAGAAGGATTAGGATCATACGATTAAATAAGATAATCCATCGTCAAGAAAAGATATAAAAAGAAGAAGAAATTACTTAACCCATTTTAGAAAAGATTAACATAATCTTGTGCGCTTATGTATGTGGACAGAATAAGAATTATTAACAAATTCTTATATGAAAAGAAGATTTATCTCTCTAAACCCTCAGAGTAGCAGATTTGTTAACCCTGTGTTTTGAGGGATTAGCTTCTCTTAACCCTTTAACACATGTTACTAAATTGGTATGTTTGTTTTGTGTGTTTGACATGTTAAAGCAGGGTTAAATTTCCTAACCCGTGTTTCGAATTTTGTTTGACAAATTGAGGAGGAGATAAACTCTATTAACTTGTCATTTAACTCTTTAAAGACAGACACCTAAAGGATTCAAAAAGATTTATTCAGAGAGGTTACTGGATAAATTTCTTTTTCTTTTATTTCAGAGGGGTTGAAACACTGTAGACAAAGATAATCCAACAGTTCCAAACCTCCAGCTGGTATTGTGGGTCCTCTCCCTTTTCTCAATCATCACTCATTATACACACTCCATCCACTGCCCATATTATTCATTTGAGGGACCCAGATTGAAAACCTTTACATGGATTATATCAAGTTTTCCTTCGTATTTGGACATGGATTCAAATTTTGGATCTTCTTCGAGCTCACTTACCAGTTCTTTTTGGAATTTTGAGTACAAAAACTTCAAGGGTCAGCTTCAGCCCACCAACAATGCCGACTGCTGCAATTGGGGAGAGGTCCTGATATTGGGTCCTTTCATGGGTGAAAATAAGTAAAGCGCCAATCTAGTCAGATCCTTGTCAGCTGACGTGGAGAGCAGTAAATATATCTAAAAAAGCGCATGCGCAGACACGTGACGGGGCCCAAATTGTCTGGTGGGGATAAGAACGCTTGTATGGAGCAGACGTGGCCCTTGACCTGCACTTTTTGTCCGGATTCGGTTCATGTGTGTGAGCTACACACAAATACAGTAAGAGGGTCAATCCGCGTTGACACGTGGATTGAAACTCTTATAATCTCTTATAATATGTGTGTCAGGTCCACACACATACCATATTATAAGAGATTAATACACATGTCAATGTATGATTGGTCTTCTTATTATATGTGTGTGTGGCTCACACACATTAACGAACCCTTTTTGTCCCTAGGGTTCAAGTTTTCCTCTTTTCTTATTTGTGTGTGTACTGTGTTTAGAGAAGTATCTTAGCACTGATGTTTGATTGTGAGCTGATGTTTGATTGTGAGCTAATAAGACAAGAGAGAGTGGCTAGAGCAGTTCTTGCCAATAATAGACATCAAAATTATCCTAACAAGATATTCCAAACTGACTGTTAATTGGATTTGAAATGGTAGTAAAAAAAATTTGCTAAGATAAATTTTTTGGCACATTTGATATGATAAGATGTTAAAGAGACGTGATGAGAATGATGGTCAGATCTAATCAGTGTTCGCGAAATGTTGAAAGCCTTTGTTAATGGCAATTCTATCATGACAACAGAGAAAAGTCAGGACGGTGATAATTCTATCATGACAACAGAGAAAAGTCGTTCTGTTATGACAATGAGCTCACTAAGTTCATATGACCAAAAAAGACCCATTTTCACTTTTTTTTGTTGTACTTGAGACACTAAATCCCAACATCTCTCTCTCTCTCTCTTCTCTCTCTCTCTCTCTCTCTCTCTCTCTCTGGACAGTGATGATTCTGTTATGACAATGAGTTCACTAAGTTCATATGACCAAAAAAGACCCATTTTCACTTTTTTTTGTTGTACTTGAGACACTAAATCCCAACATCTCTCTCCTCTCATGAGTCAATTCTAACTTTGATTAATGGACTAGTCTGAGATTAACATAAACAAATCTTAGTTTGTTAATCAATTGGACTATCTCACCAACCAAGATATTGCTGACGCCACAATTCTGCCAATTACCCTTGGATGTGTCCAAGTTTAGATCACAAATTCCAGGTCAACTTGGAGTACTGGTTGGTGTTTATTCATGGTTCATACTTCATTTTTCCCCCATTGATTATTTTCTCCAGTATTTATCAGAATTTGAGATCAAGTACAAGCTTAGCAAATGATGTTTTAAGTCAAGGCAATCACAACAATCTCAACCTAGCCTTATTTAATCACAACAATCTACTGTTATTTCAACTATTTTCAAGTCAATCACGAACTTTATTTCAGCTGTTTGAGGCCACACTTCATAAATTATTTCATCTCCAATCATTCCGCTACTGATAATATAGATTACTTGAACCACTTCAACACAGTCACAACTCACCACAGATTTTTTTTTTTTTTTTTTTCACCCCTGAATAAGCATAAAAACAAATTTCCTGTGATGCCAGCTTCTACAACACAATTTTATGATAAGAGTTTTCAGAATTTCTCACAAGCCCAAATTTGAGATCCGAAAACTTCTTTGGGTAGTAGATGAACAACTATCTAGCCTGCTTTATTACTAAGTGGTTTATGAAAAACAGCCAGAACAAACATCTATGCGCATACATCTGTGCTCCAACTATATAAATTAGCAAACTGTTGCTAAACTACCAAAGCCTCCCCACTATGGTTTTAGATCTAAAAAATGTTGTATAACCTTTTTCAAGAACACTGATCGCTAAAAGAAAATAATACATCAAAATCAAAACTGAACAAGCTTCGCATACGGTTTGTAGATGACCCTCGATTTGAACAGCTAATGGTTAAAAATGTGTTTTATGCTCATCATATGAATCAGCCATCACATTCCGCTAAATGTTCAATAAAATTCATCACAGGGGCAATAAAGTTATACACAACAATTTCAGTGGCTTAAATAATTACAGAATATCATGATATACAGTTATACACATTTAGTATATCTATTATTTGTTCACTGGAAAATTCATTGTAATATCCCTAGTAAATAATACTGTATTTCTATTTTTTCTAAGTATTTAGTTTACTTTACTGATTGTTTTATTTATTATTATTAATTAACTTGATTTATACTTATTATTATTATTAAATGTACAATTATTTTAAAGTATTAAATGATAATTTGGCTTTATATATTTACCATAATTACTTTTCTATGTTTATTATTTATTATTATTTTTATTATTATTAGTGTTATTATTATTATTATTGTTATTATCACTTTTATTATTGTTAATTAATATTATTGCTAATGCTACTATTATTATTTGGTTAACTAATACTATTATTACTGTCAGTATTGTTACTATTATTATTATTTGTTATTATTAGTGTTATTACTATAAATATAGTTGTTGTTATTATTATTATTATTGTTATGGTCATGTAATGTTATTGGTATTATTATTATTATTATTATTTTGGTTAATTATTGTTGTTGTTAATATTAATACTATTATTATTTTTTGTAGTGGTATTCGTAATATTTTCTTTTCCCTTAATTCCTATTCATGTTCTTTCCCAAACCAATACTCTTGAACCCATTAGCCAACCCGTTAACCCATTATCCTTATCCTAACAACCTAATCCCCAAATCCTATCTAATCATATCTAATCCTAAATAAACTCCAACCTTTTAATTATCTCTAATCCTAAATTCTAGCTAAATCAAAATCCTAATAAATTCAATTCCCAACCAATCCTTTTGAACTTTCTTCTTTCTTTTTCTTTTTTTCTCCTGGCCTAATCGCACAGCCCCTGCCTCCTTGGTTGGCTACCACCAGCCATGTCCCCAACCCCAGCGAGCAGTGCCATGCTTTCACCATCCGAGCACATGAATCTCCACGCGCTCCTCTTCAACACCACCCGAAGCCATCTTCCATCTCTCCGTGAGTCGTCGTCGATCGCCGTCGGCGAGCGCGAGCACACCCACATCCTTCCCAGCAAGATCCTCGAGTCGTAGACACTTTCCGTGGCTTCCGTCTCCGCCGTTCACCGGCCATCGGCAACCATCTCTTTTCCCTTGCCGTAAGCTTTTCCTCTCTCTTTTTATAATATGTGCATGCATGGATGTAACTAATTAAACAAATATATGTAGGTATTAATGAGTGTGTTTATTTAAATTAAGTGTGTGCGTGTGTGTTGTGAATTGGTTAGTGTGTAAATAATGTGTGTTGTGAATGGATGCATGTGTGTGTGTGAGTGTGTGTGGTGCTGTGTGTGTGAGTTTGTGTTTATTGTGTGCAGTTGGCGTGAGTGTGCGCGTGTCTTTCCGTGCACATGCATGTGCGTGTGTGTGTGTTGGTAAATACATATATGTGTACGTGTATGTGTACGTATGTGTTTGTATATCAACGTGTGTGTATGATTGCATGTCATAGCGTTTCGGACCCGTTTGGTGAGATCCGAACCTGTTACAGGAGATTCAGATTGGTGTTCGATATGGACCTGTTACACTGAAGATTTGAAGACCGACTTATGGGATAATTCAGAAGTTCGTACCGTTTCGTGCTATGAAAATCAGACGACGATTTGGTTCTAAAACCGCCTCATTTCATGTGAGTATTTATTAGTCTATTTCAATTTCAGCATTTTAGCTTATTGTTTCATGCGAATGTATATATTATTCTGCATTATACTGTTCATGACCGTACTCACTTAGATAATATCTGTATCAGAGTAGTAGTATTTGGGAATGAAATGTAATTGTATATTCTCGACTGGATATTTGGATTTAGTTGCTCAGTAGTTGATACATAGACCTACTAATGGACTTTATTGGGATAAAACTTGACTTGAGATTTTGAGAGCAGATCAGGTAGCTAGAATAGTAGACTCTACTGATTTGTGATATTTATTTAAAATGAATTATTGTTAATGGGAGAGAGTATATTAGTATGGTGGTGATAGATCAGATATATCCTCGATGTTAGATGTATATGGATTCAATGTTTGTCACTGAGGTTAATATTTAAATTATTATTGTTAGTCTGTTACAGATCAAGATGTAAGGAATTTAGACTGGGATCTTATCGATCTGGAGAATGATTAGCTGGTAATTGTATTTAAGTAAATAGATTTGTGAGAACCATTATCAGAATTGATCTTCATTCATTGATGACAACTTAAATGAGAATTTAACCAGATATTTAAAATTTATTAAAAATGATATAGCCTTATGATATATGAGATCTTGGACTTGTCAGTAAACTTGATTGGAGTGGAGCTTATCTTAGGTTGAGAAATATATGTTTGACTGGACTGATCAGAACTAGTGGATCATACGTTTGTACATTTGATTAGTTACATTAGATTTGAATCCTTTGGTTGAGCTTGATAAGACTGATGGTTGACCGATGATCTGAATTGGATTAGGATAGCGATGACTGTTTAAATATGTTAAAGTGTGTATTTATTTAGATATTGAAACTTGTTTACACCAGTGATTTAGAGGATAGACATATTGATGATACAAAGGACTGGAGTAGATCGACATGATCGAGATAATTAATTATTGATTTTTTGAGGTAGTTACTGTATCCGACATTGACCTTGAATTTACCGATGGATGAGGTTTTGATTGATTCTAGGGAGAAATGTACTGTAAGAAATCAGTTTTAGATGAGATTGTCTATTGAGCAGTGTCTAAACCTGTTACTGAAAGTTATTAAAAAAATATTGTTAGACTGTAATACTCGGTACAGCTCTATTCATCGTATATACGGTTACTGTTACTTTCACTGTTCTTATTACTGTTCACTGTGTATACGATTACTATTACTGCATCTGTACTATTATTGCTACTGTCACCGCATCGTCCCAGTATTCTAGTAACACGGATATTGATTGTTTAACTAAATTAAATAATAATGTAAATGGACAACTTACACTGAGATTAGGAAAATTGATGGAGAAGACATCGTCCATATTTTGAGTGGACCAGGATCCAGGTTGCGCAGCCGACTGAGAGTTCCACTGCAGGATTCCTGAGGGTGACTGATATCCCATCTGTACTGTTATTGTTTCACTGTTTTCCCAGTGCGATTATTGTTACTGTTACTGAGTACCTAGCAGTACGGCCTGGTTCAGCGCAAGCATAGACAATATCTCCAACCAATCAGTTTTAATAACTTAAGACTTTGATTGGCGCGTGTGATACGCGTAGTATGGGATGCGTCTATTACGGATGGCAATTGGTGTTCCTAACATAATAATTAATAATGTATTATAACTGATTATCTTTACCTGATACATGTATGTATGTTGGACACCCGATGATACACCTGACTGTACACATGACCGGATTTGAACATCTGATTCTAGTACTGACTGTCTTTATTATTGTTCAGCATGTTATTCTAGTCTTATTCCAGTATTTATTTTTAGTTTTCTTCATGATATTAATTATCAATTATCTTTCATTTACAGTTTATCATTATGTACACACGGTTTATATGCAAGAGCACTTTTTCTTTTTCTTACACACTCAATAGGTCGCTTCTGACGATCCTGAATTTGCACGTTCAGATATTGGATGTTTGTTTATTTGATTAGGTTTCGTTGGGATCGTACATGTTGCGAGGAGCTGGAGTCTCTCTACCTATTCTGGTATTATTGCCTTCTTTTATTTTTACTATTATTCTTTAATTTCTGTATATCAGACTTAACTTCTATTCCATTTCTTATTTCATCTGAGATCATGGGCGTGTTTGCTTGCAAGGAAGTGGGCGGAAGTAAGGAAATGGGAAAGTATAATTGCTCATTTTCCTATCTATCCAAACACAAAAAAGAAAAATAAGAAAACTCCTTTTTCTTTTCTCTTTTCTCTTTTACACAATCATTTTCTCACTTCCAGAGTGTTACAGTTAATTTTGTGGTCATGTAAATCTCATTTATAATAAATTATAGCACAAAACAGTTAATTTTTCGATCGTGTAAATCTCACTTGCCAATTACAGTCTATTTTTTATTTTTTATAATTAATTTTTATTTTAATATTATTTTGTAGTCAACTTTGTGGTCAACTTTTTCACTTCCACTTCCACATTGCCATCCAAACACCAGAAAAGACATAACATTTTTCAAACCACACCTCCCAACAACATTCAAACACCAGAAAATTAATAACCAATTCCCAAGTTCCAAAGGGAACTATTACCACTTCCTCACTTTCACCCGTGACCAAACGGCCCCATGTGTAGACATTATATGTATTATTGCAGTGATGTTAATTCTTCATGGTGATTATATAACTGGTCAGGTTACTTTAGACTTAACGTGTATATGTGGGGTATTTTCCTCGCGTATATACGTCGCCGACTCTCGTCACGACTTTGTTTCTATATATTTGGGAAGCGGGGCGTGACATTCATCCTACTCTAGAATCATGTATAAAATCAGTGGCTCCAAGCTTCAAGATCAGCATTCCAGTAAAATATGATTCCACTTAGTGCGAATTGTGAAGGTGGACTAACAGTAACTTCAAAGACCGCATATTTCAAAAAACTGAATGAGCCAACAGTTTAGATACTTTTATCTCAATTAACCGAGTTTCCTGAAAATTTCTATGATTGAACAAATTACTAAGACTGCCAATAAAAGGGCGTAAGCTTTCATGATAACCATTGAATTTACTATAGGCCATTTAGGTTGCACTTTATTGAAGGTGAAAAAGTTTCCATGGTTCTTTAAGTAGAAATCTATGAAGTAACACACTGAACATCATTAGTAACAAAAATTAATTATTTGGATTGTGCAATTAGGAGAGGTGAACTATAGAATCCTAGTGGATCAGGAGATGAAAACTATTATGCAGGGTTTATGTATTTCAATTCTTTTAGTCTGCAATATGAATATATTCCATCAGCAAAGTTTTGAATGTGATATTTATGTCCCTCATTATTACAGCTTCGTGTATTGGTTGGGTGTTCCCCAGTTACCCTAGTAGCCTTTAGAAGGTCATGATCACAAAATTATGAAATCCTAATTTCTTCTTCTTTTTTCTTTTTTGTATGTGTGTTTTGTGGTGGTGTGTTGTTGTTTCTAGACAAATAAATAGGAAACCTGTGATGGCTCATGGAAGTGTCAGGATGGTGGAGCACATTTGGTTTCTGATTCCTTGAGAACAAAAATACCTTCCTTTCTTTCATATATATCAGAAATCCAGGAGAATTTGTGCCACTTAATTCAGAATTAGCGATCAGACTTTAGAAACATAGAAAAGGAAATTGAACCTGTTAAAGAAATGGATCAAAAATTTAGAAAGCTCCGACAAAATTACCTAAGAATCTCGCAAAAATTGAATCAACGTGCAGCTGAGGAGATTTGATCTCTATCATTCCTTTTGGGTTTATAATTTTCTCTCACCAATTCCTCATCGGGTATAGATCGATGCCTATGCCTGAAATTAACAATAATGGTGTCAGGGGATAAAAAAGATGGGCCACACCAGACAATATCAAAATGGTTTTGGGATGTCGAAAGCTTTTAGAACTAAATATTTAATCAAACATAGTTATGAAAAAATTATATGTTCAACAAAACAAATCAAGATGAACACAGATAAAATGCAACATTGTTACATTCTTTATCTGTTCTATTTTCCTATCAATCTCGAAATTTAATAAACCAAAGAATAGAGTCAATAGACAGCTGCATCAATCATACAGGGAGAATAATCCAAGTTGAAAAACAGCACAGTAGGAATAGTTGTCGAGGAAAGACATGCATGCATACGTGCATAAATGAAAATTCACCAACAGGCAAAAACAGAGCATTGGAATGTCAGCTGGTTGTGATTTTGTTTTGACTAATTATACCTTCTCTGGTGCTCAATCGCCATCATTTATGCTTTTCCCATAAAGACCGGGTTCGTCAGGGACAGAATGCTGAATGTGATGACAAAATTCTGTAATGGCTGTCAACCAAATGTGAAGAACTTGAGTTGATCCAAATTCCTAACCAAGAAAACTATAGACAAGTGTCAGTCTAGCCACCAGAGCAAACCGCGAGTAGAAAGGCCTAAGAAACTGGCATGTGCAAGGAAATTATATACAAGAGAGGCATTAACCGTCTAGCAAAAACCTTGTCATGTTTCAGCTCATGAAACCAAGGTGCAAGCTTGCAAAATTCTCTTCATGGAATAAAGCCAAAGAGCAAAAGAGAGAACACATGCATTCCAGTGCCAATCAGGCCTTGGTCTGTCTTTCTGAAATTTCCTTGAAGTACAAAACTCTCACCATTTCAACATGACGTGTTTAAAACTCAACTTTCATTATGTATCCATGGATCAAGAATTATTATGATACAAGGGAAAGAAAGTAAAAGAATATGCGCAAACCTGATGCTGCTCAGAGCGTTACTCATTTTCTTTCGTTTGAGAAATAGGTGCAGCCGATTGGTGGGCTTTTCGAGGATTTGAACCTTGGAACCCCTCTCCCCTTCTACAGGCCCCTTATATTCTCCCCTTAACCAATGGAGCTCTTCTCAGTTGTCAGCACAATACGTATTAATGTGCATCCTTCTTTTTTTATCCTTATAAGAATGTCCAGGGACATTTCGAATATCTGAAGGGGGCTGATGACTGCAACAAGCTCAAAACATGTCAGAAATTGGTTTCCATCATTGTTATTACTAACAAATCATACTAAGAAAATCATAACTCTTTAGTTACCTTTCCCTCCATCTATTTGATGGCATAGCCTTCTGTACAAGTACAACTCCCTGGACAAAGGTCTAGCCCACACATGAATAGGTCAGGGACAAGCAGCACAGCCAGGACACGTGTAGACCAAATACAATTATCCTGTTATGCTTATTTAACTCTTGAAATAATTTTATCCGCATAATTCTTTGCCGGAAGACCATTTCCAGAAAGAAGACGGGACAAGAAACCTTGCCGCCGCCGCCGCCACCACCATCATCATTCTTGTCACAACAGCTTAAATTGCTAATGAGAGACCAATAAGTCTCAAAATGAGGTGAATACCCAACTTGCTGCATTTCATGCAGCAGTTCAGTAGCCTTGCTCAAATTATTTTGTGTGTAATACTTATCAATTACATAATTATACATATCACCTGTGGGAACTGGACCACAATGAAGCATCTCTCCCAAAACTTTTCCGCCATCATCAGTTCTACCATTATCACACAGACAATGAACAAGAGTATTACAGGAATCCAAGCTTGGCTCAAGGTTCTTGTACCGCATTTCAGCTTGAAAGTCAAGAGCTTGATCAAACTGTTTTTGATTAGAGAGACCCTTGATGACTAAACTGTAACTAATCTCACTTGGAACATTACCCTTCTTTAACATCACATTCAAGAGATCTACAGCCTTCTTTATGCACCCATGCCCACAAAATTTTTAATCAGAAGGTCCAAGTTGATATTATTGGGTATCATGTCGTTTTCTTCCATTCGGTCTAAAAAGTGTTCTGCCATGGAAATCCCACCATGCCGAAGAAGTGCCTCGCCATGCTGAAGAAGTGCCTCAGTGAGTACATACAGAACCACTGAACCATGCTTCCAGCCACTACATTCCATCAACTTACTCAACTGTAATGCTTTCTTCACTTCACCATTACTGCATAAGTAACAGATGACTGTTCTAAGAGTACGATTATTTGGTTTCATACCTTCAGTAATCATGGTATTCAGCAACTTTACCGATCTAGAGGCATCTCCACCCTTACATAAACCATGGACGAGAATATTATATGTATCCGAGTTGGGAACTAAGTGCTTCTCAAACATTTTCTTCAAAAAAGCCTTAACCAGCAAACTATGTCCTGACTGAAATAGATAAAACATCAGAATATTGGATAAAATCAATGACTGTGATTCATTTCCTACCTGCATCAGCTCTCCAAGGCTCAATGCACCAAGTAATTTCCCGTGACCACAAAATTGACGTATTAGACTTCGATATGTTGCTATAGAGAGACCAATGTCATTTCTTAACATGATGCAGAGTATCTCAAGTGCCTTTGCCAAGTTTTTATCATGACAATATCCTTGGATCAAGGCATTTAGAGTACTGTTATCAGGAAAAACTTTTTCCCCCAACATTTCATGCAATTGAGAGGCTGCTTCCTTCATCTTCCCCATTCTGCATAATTCATTTACCAGAGTGCTGTATACAAGAAAAGCAGGTTCAGATTGTCCATTCAACATATTTTGCTTTAAACTCATTGCCCTTTCAGCTCCTATAAACTTCAACAGTGAAGGCACTACAAGTTGATAGATAGTTGTATTGAGGGTAATATTATTCTCTAGTAATTGATCAGTTATTGAAACTGCTGTAGTAAACTTTTTCTCCTTTACAAACCCTTCAATAAGGCTAGTATAAGATGAAATATTTACTGCATGACCCCTGTGTGAAAACTCCTCCAACAAAATATATCCAACATCAGTAAAACCTCTGCTGCCCAACTCTTTGACAATAGCATTGCACATAACTGAAATCAAGTTCAGGTTTGGATGCTTTTCTGTGATGCTGTCAAAGAGCTCCAGCATGTCCTTAATCAGTCCAAATTTGCATAGAAAACTTATCAGTTCCTTGACGTCCACCAACCCTGGTAACCATGTGCTGCTTCTTGCCACTTGCAAACATTCTCTCAGTCCATCAATGCTTTTCTCTTTGCAGAAACCCAGTAACAGAGCAGTGTAAGTATCACTTTCAATCAGCATCTCTCTCTTCAATGACATATCCAGTATCAGCCTTGCACGGTTTATCAGCCCGTTCTTGCTTAAATATTTTATGAGCAAATTGAGAGTCTCAGGGCCAAGCTGATCCAAAGATTCTGGGTCTCGTCTAAGAGCACAATAACGCTTTTTCTGTAAGAAGGTGATGAACATAGGTTTTCCATCAGTTTGGAGTATGCTGGTAAACAAAGGTTCTTCCCCCACTGGACAGCTACATCTTCCACCCTGACAGCGGTTTCTATATTGCCCTTGTAACATTCCTCCAGTACCAAAGAATCAAAATCAGGAATTATCCCATTGTTTAGGATCTCTTCCAAGGTCTTTTCATACTTCTCAACATCAGTTTCTAAGTACAGTCCATTACCAAGAGCGTCGAAGAACTCAGATTTGGCAAGTCCAACATCATTATCCCTTTTCACCTTCACCCCTAAGCTGTCAAGACCTAAAATTTGAAACACCTTGGAGAGAGCATCCTCCATAGGAGCAAGAGAAGTCACACCACAATTTATCATTTCACCTAGGACCTGCTTTACTTCATCAAATTTTCTATACTTGCAGTATCCAGCCAACAAAACTTTGAATGTAGATAGACCCGGTATTAAACCTTTTTCAATCATCTCTGCAGAAATATCTTTTGCACAGCTATACATTCCCTCCATGAATAACCCACTAATAAGTGCATTATAAGCATTAACTTCAAGTTTTATTCCTCTAGAGAAACTTTCAGACAGGTAAATGAATGCATTTCTCAATTTCCGTTCACTGCAACTCTGAGAAATGAGGATCCCAAAGGTTATGGCATTGAGCCCAAAGCCAATGGCCTCCAACCTTTGAACAAATAACCATGCCTCTTCACTACCTAAATTCCCACACAAAGAAGAGACTATTTTGTTACAAACACTGGCTTCCGGGATGTGGTTCCACTCTTTCAAAAAATTCAACGCATCTTCATAATCCTTCTTTCTACAATACCCTTCAACAACTGCAGTGAGAGATATTGAACTTGGTTCAACACTGTATCCCTTTAACTTTCTAAGTATATTAACAGCTTCAAGTGTCTTTCCTTTCTTGCTCAGTGCTCCAACAACAAATTCTAAGAAATGGTCTTCAGAACATGACCACAATCCAATGTCTATCATGTCCATATAAACTCTCACAGCTAACTCAGCTTTCTCCATTCTGATCAAGAGATCAATAAGAGCTTTATAGCATGACGCCAACAAGACTAAACCCCTCTCTCTTGCTTTATCATATATTTGAATTGAATTCTCTAATCTTGTATCCTCAACATACCCTTGAATAATCTCACTGAACATCCAACCATCACCACAAAAGACCCCGCTGCCTCATCTGACAACAATAAGGACTCAGCATCTTTCAGCATTCGAGCCCGGATAAGCACTGAAGCCATAATCTCAAAAGACTTTGGAAGGTGATTAAAATCTCCACGTTGCTTACTAGCCCACCTGAACAAATTCCACAAAAACCCCACCTTCCTCATATCCACAACATCAGGTCCAATCCCCAGTAGTATTTCGAGAAAATCGTTCGGCTTCAACACCGAAACTCGCCAGAAGCGGCGAGTGGTCTCAGGAGACAAGTGACCATATTCCTTTAAAATATCCTGCAGAGATGAACTCTCCGCAAAGGTGTCAACTTTCTTCTCCCACAGATAAGAGCACCTAGAGATAACTGACTCCCCAATGCCAAGATACGATTTTGATGAAACTAAATCATGGGTTTTACTCTTCTCGGGTGGTATTTCGTTGAAAGATGCGATATTTGAAGCGTGTGTGGAGAAGAGGTGATGGGTATTGATTGCAGAGAAGGTGTTTGATGTTATGAGCGAGTGGAAAGGAGAAGAGTGGACACAAACCTTGGGAGAGTGGAGAGCCGAAGAAGAGGGTCGACGGAATTGAGAGAAGAGAGAGGAGAATCTCGGTGGCTTCCACATCTACGCGAAGTTGAAGATATTGATGCGAATCACGGGAATTTGCTTAAGTATTTTTTAGGGGAGAGGAGGAGAACGGGAAATGAGACAGGTGCTCTGGCCTCTGAGCGCAAAAAACTTGTTATTTCAACCAAAGAGTGGGCTTTTCTCTGGTGAGCACTTCTGACTGTATTTTCCTTAATTTCTCCAATTGGGTTTTTTGTGACAAAAGAAAACGAACCCATGGTTTTTATATTTTTAATTATTTCCCTCTTTTTCTTTTTCTTTTTTCCGTTCTCACTATGTCTGTTTGGATTTAAGGAATTGGTGTGAAGTGAGGAAGTAGGAAGTAAGATTTATTTCCTTTAGGAAAAAGGGAAATGAGTAGTAAGTTTTCTGGTGTTTGGATGATTGTTGGGAAGTGTGGTTTGGAAAATGTTTTGTCGTTTCCGGTGTTTGGATGGTAATGAAAAGTGGAAGTGGAAAAGTTGACCACAAGTTGACCGCAAAATAATATTAAAATAAAATTAATTAAGAAAAATAAAAAATAGATTGTAATTAGAATGCAAGTGAGATTTACTTGACCAAAAAATTAACTGTTTTATGCTATAACTTATTATAAATGAGATTTACATGACCACAAAATTAACTGTAGCACTCTGGAAGTGAGAAAATGGTTGTGTAAAAGAGAGATGAAAAGGGAAATGGGGGTTTTCTTATTTTTCTTTTCCGGTGTTTGGATAGATAGAGAAATGAGCAATTATACTTCCCCACTTCCTCACTTCACTGTGATTCCTTACATCCAAACACGCTCAGAAAGATCCATTAATATTAAGAGGGATTTCACTGCTCTCCTCGTGTCAAATCAAAAGTAGAAAAAAAAACTCAGCTTTATAATTTTATTTGTTTAAGTCACGTCTTTTTTTAAACCAATAACGTGGTAACGTGGGCCCATGTGTCAATTTCAGAAACGCTCCTCAGTAGTGAAAGACGCAAATGTCCCGTAGTAATCGCCTCGGGGAAAAATAGACTGTTTCAAAATGCGGACGGCTGGTATATAAAAGATTGCAATCATGATCACAGTAAAAAAAAAAAACTATTTTTAAGGACTGCGACCATGATCGCAGTCCTCATAAAAATATTGTATTTCTGAAGATTGCGATTTCTAATGCCTGTGATAATGATCGCAATCCTCACAAAAATACTTTATTTCTGATACATGTTTCTGAGTCTTTATAGGATTACAATCATGATTGCAATCCTCATAAAAATGACATGCTTCTTAGTTTTTATAGGACTGCGATTATGGTCGCGGTGCTCTTTATTAGGACTCGGTCATGGTCACAATCCTCACAAAAATATCATATTTCTAAATCTTTACTATGACTGCGACCATGATCGTAATCCTCTTTATTATGACTACGACTATGATTGCAATCCTCTTTATTAGAACTGCGACTGGACTGCGACCATGATCGCAGTTCACACAAAATGTCTTGTTTTTTAGTCTTTATTAAAGAACTACAACCATCGCAATCCTCACAGATGACTTTGATCATTAGTCGCAATCATCATATCAGCAGCGTCATCATCAGCAAATTCATGTTAACTGACAACCGATTCATGCTTAATGCTTTCCAGATCTAAAAAACACATCGATCACAAACACAAAATAAAACTCATCGCGAGCACAAACAAACGAGATCTATAAAAGGTTGGTGCCAAAAAATGGTCAACCTGAGACCCCGGGAGAGGGCTCCCCGCCCACTTTCCAACCCCTATGGCGGTCGACCCGCAAATTACTCAGTGTTGAGATCAGGGTTAAAACGAGAGCAATGTCGGGAGCTTTGGGGAAGGGTAAATGATGAAATGAAAATATATATAAAGAAGTGGTGATTAATAGGAATCAATTTATGCTGACGTGGATGAGACTGTTGCGAAGAAAATTATGACGGTGAGCGTTTTTTAATTATAAAACAAAATAGGTGACTATAACGAAATTTTTCTCATATTAAATGCTCCATCAAACGTTATGCCAATCCAGAAAATGCCAATATCAACTAAAAGAACGTAAACATCAGACAAAGAACAAATTGAAATTTATCATACACAAACCCTAGTGATTTAAGAAGATGATAGATAAAAATACAGATGAAAAAAGAGCGATATTGCCATTACCATATTTGTACTCGTTTTGTCTTTTGCTAATATAAATACGATAACCAATATTGCTTAGATTTGAACTCACTGTCCACATTTGAGAAACTGATTTAGGCTCAAATAGGATCAAGGCATCATTAATATTTATGAATGACCTTTCAGGAAAAATGGAGTTCAATCTTCAAATTGAACTTCAAATTTAATCCCATGTCTGTGAAAAGATTTCTTTGTTACACTATGTGATGCTATATCAGCTTTAATCTCTACGGAATCATATTTGTACTGTATATTACGATGAGTTATCCAAATAGAAATTCGGTTGGTTCAGCAATATTCATATACGTAAAAGATGGATATAAACCAAATTTAGATCAGATTCTTTGTACCCATTTATACCACCAGATGAGGGCTGAAATGTTGCCCATCAATAATTCTTCTGGACCCCACATTCACCCAAGGCACATTCGGATTAACATTGACTTGCATCAAAAGATAATATGAGATATCCATAGAAAGGAAAAAAAAACTTCTAATAGAGGGAAAATAGATTCTCAAATTGGGATAAAAATAACCAAACAAGAACAGAGTTAGCTGCAGTACTACACTGAATTTCAACAAATTACACCCTTCATGATGCATAGGCTCATAGCCTTTGGCTCATAAATTATCAAAAATTCAGAACATACAAGACATGTAAAACTGAAGTACAATAATGGTTCTTTTTTCAAATGGAAATGGTTAGAATGCTAAGGTTCTCGACCATCTTTAGAAAAAACAGAATGATAAGCTTGCAAGAACCTCAAACTGTACACAGACAAAAGCAACTCCTCTGAATTTTCTGTCATAGGGACCTTTAAACATTATAAACATTCAAGGGCATAACTTCACTCTTACAAACAACCATCTTACACTAGCATCAATACAAAAGATGGTTCAAGTTCCCAGCAGTAGATAAGTGGGCAAATAAACCTGCAACTTAGTGAGAACACTTAAGACCTGAGAATCACATCACATGAACCATATAACACGCGTGACACCTGACCTAGCATATATACATGCACCGTATGGATACAGCTTATGCTGATATCAGAGGCAGCTGTCCATGGCGAAGAAAGAGATCCCCATGTGTCAATGACCTGCAACTCGGAAAAAGAAAAGGAAGGAAAAGGAATTGACAAAGCAAACATAAGAGTATCACGCGCCATATTCTGTACGAGCAAAGTTAGTAATCCTCAATCAAGTTGCAGTTTGCAGCTATCCTGCCACAAATCTGCAGCTCAACAACGGAAGAAGACCTGATCTTAGTTATACATCAAAAGTTTGCATCTAAACAAAAAACATTTAGCATGTCATAACTGGGAGGGGAAGAATGGGAACCCCCAATGTGAACTTCATTAAAACTGAATATCAAGAAAATTCAAATATGCAGTGTAGTATTTTCAAACATGCATAGAGACCAACTTTATGCTATCAAGATAAATTCAATATTAAAGTTATTAGTAGAGAGTAATCATATATCATTTTTTGTGAGTAGAAACCTTCATGCTGTTCTTTTTCTTATAAGATAATATAATAATTAATAACAAAATGAACTATTTACATCAGTAATTTAAGCAATTTATTGAGCCTATTTCTATACTAATGAATTGGAGAAGAGGTGTCCGGATCTTAGAATGAGAACAGAAAGCAAATTAGTTTCTTATCTCACCTTCATTTTCTCACATCCAAACAAAACCCCGGGGCGGTTTTTTTTTTTTTTTTTTTGGGGGGGGGGTGTGGTTGGTGTTTGGTGGGGGTGGTGTGTGGGTGTGGGGGAGAGGGAGGGGGGAGGGGAGACAAAAATTGAATGTGCTGCCACTCAAATTTAGGTACGCAATATATGAAAAGAGAGAGAGACCCATGCAACAGAACAAACCTCTTGTTCTTTCAACCAGCTTACAGTTCCACTACTATAAAGTCTTATACGACTCCCATCCACCACAGTGGGACTGCCCTCGAATAAAAGACCCAGCTAGTCGTGCACAAGCGCACAAAGTCAGCTACTGTAAAGAGTCAGCTCCTTACAATAGCTGGCTGATAGTAAATGCATATTATAAATTACTGATCTAATTCATCAAAAATGGAGAAAAATAACCCCTAAATATAGAATGCTTACCAATTGTCAAACCAAATACATATTAAAAAAAACCTACTTCAGAGAACCTGCTGATTGATAGCCTATTTCCAAAATTAAAGCTTGAAGCTCTACACAGAACCGTAGACCACCATACAATTTTAACAAACCTACAATTTCATAGCTCACTAAATACAGCTCATTAAACCATCTCCCAACATTTCCAACTTTGCGCTGATACAAAACACTAGTATAAACCAGCGTTTATGCAATAACAGCATTAACTCAAATGCCCTCTGAAAGCCAGCAAACATAAACCTGAACAGAACAAAATGAGCCAACTTTTTGAAAAACTGTTGTGCAGCACTGCCAGCTTTGAAGGACTAATCATATCGAACACTCACTAGGGGGAATATCACATTTCTTGGCTACTTTTTTTCAAATTAGATGCCACTTGGCCACGGCTTATACATAGGACATAGGCTGAAAATTTGAAGTCAACTCACTCTTGCATCATCGTAAGATATCTCAAATGAAAAAGATAAACCAATAAACCCAGCATCAAAGGATCACAATAATAACTAACGAACTGCTGGGAAGATCAGAATCTATACACCATCAAACCATTATAGGTGTGGAAAAAGCTCTTCGCTGCAAAAGGGGCGTGACCCAGCTCTAATGTATGAGATGAATCACTGCGCATTTTCAACTCTAGAAAGCAAGGATACAAGGTTTAAGTACATGAAGTCTTAAAATCTAACAGTTAATACAAATGTTTTTCAAACACAAGGTGGAACATGAAACATAGGCCATTGGGAACGAGAGTTATAGTTTGGCATGATGTTAAGGTGAAGGCCAGGAGACTGGTAAAAGTTATTGCATGCTGGTCCTCCTAAAGATAGCTTAGCTTCCAAGGTGGGGCATAGTATCGCGGACATTCGTCTGGTCTTCTGGTTTAGGCTTGAGGCTTCATATAGGCTGGCTCCAGGCTTCATAGACCTCAGCTGTTTTATAGGAGGGCAAGGCAACAAAGGTGAAAAAAACAGGTGGATTAGAAATGCTGGCATAGGTGGGCTGCTTCGGTTAAAGATAGTAAAGCCGGCAAACGACCAAGTGACTAATAAGCAGATCTGAAGTAATTTGATGTATTCCAGAAGATAAAGTAAAGGGAGTAATCTACCTGTCAGCCCTAATCATTAGGATACTAATAACCATGATGTTTTCCGTGGGAAACAGGGTTTGGACCAGATAACCTGGTAACAGAAGCTATTCATCAGGGCAAGATAGATGAGTAATATACATGAAAAACAAGATGCTATAAATTTTGGAAAGAGGCATCAGTCATAAACCAATAAAATAAGGAGAAATCTGTGGGTTAATACATTTCATAAATTTCTTAACCTTTTGAATTTTAGTATAATGTAAAACCTCAACATTGAATAGAAAGCTAGCTCGGCAAGGGGTGTGATGATAAAGAAAGTCAGCTCTTCGTATTAAATTAATAATGAGTATGCTGTGTTAATTAAAAAAACACTTCGCTCTTGCATATTATATTAAAAAAGAAAATTTGCTCTGCGTGTGATACTGTATATTAATAAATAAAATCTCTGCATCTTATATTTATCGAACAAACTTTTTCAGTTGCACTACAGTAAAATAATAAGAAAGCAAAACTACAGAGGAGAACTAGACAAGAAATCCTTACCCAGAACTTCCTGAGCGACCAGAGTACCCACCATATGACCCATAACTACTACCACCACCCTGTAGAAAATGAGGATCCCAATTTAACTGTGGTAAATAAGAAACTAAACACAAATAAAAGAGGAAACACTTGTTAGGGACTAAAGAATAGAGACTAAAGTTAATTACTACTGAATGATGGACACAAACTGCAACAACATTTGAAAGTTTGTGATAATAAAATCTTGCCTGAGAAGCGCCATAGCTTCCATAGGGGTCCGAAGGAAGAACATCAGCACTGCCATATCCACCAGAATATGAAGAATATCCACGGCTATGTGACTTACTATCCCTGCTTGTATACTTTGGCACATCATCACTCAAAATTGGAGCGTAGGGAACAGGGGCGGAAGTGCAGATAAAGCACCCTCTCTTTCAAAAAAATTGGCTTTCAACCTAGTTGTCACTTGTATAAGAGCATTTCTGGCAACATCAATGTCTCCACTGATCTGAAAAGCATAAGTGAAAGAATGCAAATTTTATTCTTCAACAATTACATGCAGGTGCACGGAATGGTCATCCAAAGTTGCCAAAGTAACTAGTTTTACCTGAACCATCTCATCATCTTCAGAAGCAACTTTAGGAAGATTCTCTTTTGAGAGAATGCGGATGTTAGCTCGTGTGCTCCTCCTCATTTCTGAGATAATAGTCCCACCTTTACCGATAAGGCAACCAATTCGGGATGTTGGAACAAGCAGTCGGGTAGTATATTGAGGTTCACCCGATTCTCTCTCAGTTTTTTCACTGCACCTAGGTTGCAAGCGTACAGCAGCGTCTATAGTCTGGGAGATTGGATCCTCATAATACTGAAAGGAAGGCATGAATGAAAAAATGTGAGAAATCCGAGTACTCAGTTTACAGTGTTGAATCAAAATAGATAAATGGCACACACCTCTTTTGTAGAAATTGTAATTATGCAGTCATCTTCGACAGATGAACTGTCCACTTTGATATATGCCCCAGATTCCTGCCTGATCTGTTTGATGATACCTCCACCCT
Source organism: Agave tequilana (assembly GCA_038442645.1). Classification (NCBI taxonomy): domain Eukaryota; kingdom Viridiplantae; phylum Streptophyta; class Magnoliopsida; order Asparagales; family Asparagaceae; genus Agave; species Agave tequilana. The sequence goes on from JAVJIF010026526.1 coordinate 22,412, forward strand.
TGCCAATAACCCCTCCAATGTTGACAGAAGGACAGAGCATACGTAAGCTGAATTCCTTTGCTGAACCTTCATCCCTAGGACCCGCATAGAAAGATGGCCAATCCCCTGTGGTGTCACCCTTGTAACCTCCATATGAGCTCATTATGGGGCCCACACCACTACAGGTGCTGCTGAACCAAGGCCCCCATACTGACCACCTGATGAGAATGTGCTTGGCGCATTGGAAGTAAGCAGGTGATTTGAACGAGATGGATTGTCATGCAGACGAGAAGACACTTGAAAAAGGGCCTTCTTCACAACGGATGCCTCACCCGTGATCTAAGACCAAATCAATTAAAAATCTTTTAGTCATACATGATGTTTATAAACACATCAAGTGCAATGCGCAAGAATACTATTGAAGCTGACTTATGAGTTATTCAACATCTCACTAAAGGATGATAGAGACAGGTAACTGTAAATTTATAATTGAGTTCATGTTGTCAATCTTAGCAATGAAATCTCCCGGATATGTGAAAAGCAGAAGATTTAGAAGCATCTAAATTTTAAAACAAATGCAACTGAAAAGCATCACTTTAAATTTTCTAAAGATGCATAGATTTTTTTTAAAAAAGTAAATTTGATTGCTGGTGCTGCAGAAACTTGAATAGGCATTAGCACTCAAAAAGTAACAAATCAAAAATACAGTTAATGTGAATTACGTCATAAATAATATAACTAGAAGAAAAATCACATTCAAGCAATTATCAAACATACACAAGGTGCAGACAAAAAAAAAAAAAAAAGACGATGTCATGCAACAGCATATCCATCTTTATAATGCATGCTCCACCTAATAGAAGGCCATTATAATGCTAGGTGTGCATGTAACAATGACCATTTTTATTTATATACAAATGATGTTCCATCTAGATGTATGAAAAGTCAAATAAACTCCAATTAACATGTTGATGAATAATTGGCATTACCTGGAGAAGCTCGTCACTACTTATTGCACAAGCAGGGAGATTTTCGTTCTTCAATATACGGATTTGTGCACCTGTGTCACTACGGATCCCTTGAATGATTTGCCCTCCTTTTCCAATAATGCAACCAATCTGATCAGATGGTACTAGCAGGCGAGCAGTAACCTGAGGAGCACCTTCATCAGTGTCTTCATCCATTGCCTCATCTGAAACAAGCCTCTCGTGAACCTTAAAGAGAGCCTCTTGTGCAGGGCAAACATCAGAGTCCTCAAAGGAATTAGTTTCCCTGCTTGTGCTAAAGATGGTTATTACTCTCTCATCACAGCCTGGTACAGTTTCACCAATCTTAATCTTGGCCTGTGTATCTGCCCTCAGCTGTTTCACAATCTCACCGCCCCTTCCAATGATACTTCCTATCTTCCTCCCTTGGCATAAGTAACGGTAGACAGTATCTTCTGGGCCAGGAGCATAGGAGTCCCTATCATCACCAGGATTTCTTCTCTTGCTGCCTCCATTGTCAGAATAATCCCCATGAGAGTGAGACCGCTTGCCATAGTTATTTCTCTGCCCAGCCATTTTTCAAGTTACTTAATATGTACTTCTCAACAATATCCTGCCATTAAAACCAAAATATATGGATAAGCGACAGAAAAATGAGAGAATTTGATATTGTGTGTCCTTTTCTTACACTTCTATAAAAGAATCAATGGTGCAAGCTAATGCAAAGGAAAGACATTGTGTTAGTACTGCACAAAGATGACCGATTAAACAATAAAACATGCAGCAGAATAAGGAAAATTGATATACCACATCATTTCCAATTACTTTTCTACGAGAATCAATTGTTCAGTGTAGATTTTGTGCAAGTGTTATAAAAAAATGATTGATTAAATAAACAAATATACAGCAAAATAAGGGAAATTGATATTGCACGTCCTTTGCTTTCACTTCTCCATATGAATCAATTATTCAAACAGCAAATAAGTTAATGCAAGAGGACAGATATAGCGTTTGCGTCACACAAAGATGAGAAAACCAAAAGAGTCAAATCTACAGATGAAATTACAGGCTTAAATCAAATATAGTGCTGGACTAAATCACAGGTGCAGATACACCATGCAACAAGATAACAGTAAATTACACTTAACTATCTCCAAAGGTCCATTGCAGGCTCCAAAAGCTACAACAAATAATAAGATAAATAAGCTGACAGTGTCAACTGAGGTTCGGTAGTCACAAAATTACATAAAAACAAGGATGTGTTTTTTGTAACAAATTATTTAATCATTAGGTTAGTGCTCCATAAACAGCAGTGGCAAAGGCCTTCTAGTCCTTGTGTTAATGAGAGATTCCCACAACTAAACCCGCTTCATATTCATAAAGAAATGAAACATGCTGGGAAATTATTCAAAACACTTTAAAGATTCTAGTTAGTAAAATGATTTGACAGACTACAAAAGCTGCAATTTTTTACTCAGTCACAGCTCAATTAATCTGGAAAAAATGTGTTAACAGACACAATACATGCAATTTAATTACTGGTCTTAAGCATGTGTCAGAATATCCTCTAACGACCTAGATTTTCTAAACCAAACTGAAACATGACATTAAAAGAAGGAACTTATCGAGAACCATGCTAAATCATTCAGCTATACTCGTATCCAGGAAAACAAAATCTCAGTTACATGCCAAGTCAATGAATCGCACTGCTTGATCACAATTATATTCAACTGTGCCGAAACCCTAGATCTAACACTACACCGCCAAAATATCAAAACAAATCGACCAACAAAACCCCATCTAATGCACAAAAAACAGTATTACCTAATGATAGCAATAACGACAAGATCTACTCGAATGAGATCAAAGAAGCATTAAAAGACATTAAAAACGTCGTATATTCGATCGAAAAAAAGAGGAGAACATATACCACTATGTAAAGGGAGGAGGATTGCGAATAAAGAAAGGGATTTTACCTTCGAGATCTTGGACGAAACCCTAGCGGAGAAAAGGGAAGGAGAGAAGTAAAAGTTTTTTTCTTTTTGTCGCTCGCGTGGATGCGGAGGGATTTTACAATGGAATTAATAATATAAATAGGCCGGGTTTTCTTTCGGAAAAGAAAATTGAGAGAAGATCGTGAGCGAATGAAAGAAATATCTGCCGGCTGCTGGCGCTTAGGAATTAGGGTTGCTGCGGACCTTCACTTCGAAATGACTATAACACCCTCACAGGTTTGCCATGTTGTGGGGTATATTGTGAAAAGCGGAGCGTGGCTTTATTATGGGCTACCCAACGTCACCAGAACTAGTGGGCATCGGGTGGCAATGGGCCCCAATAACCCGATTGGCCGCCGACCCGAGATTCAGGTTTGGATATCGGATCCGATAGATTATTCCGGAGGGAGGATCTAGTCAGATCTTGTCAGATCTATACATAAATCCTTAAGGATCCAGACCCGTTAACCGGAACAAATGCTTTCATAATTTTGCTTATTTAATCCCACTTAAATTTAAATTATCTTTACACGGAATTGTATACTTGTATTTGAATGGCCTACTTCTAGAAAAATAAATTAAAATAATTTTTTTAAGCAATAAAATATTGAAACCCAAACCCAGATTACACCTCTATATAAAGTGGCTTTTGATTTTCTCCCACAAGCTCTATGTTTTTTTGATGCGTGATTGTTCAGGTGGGATCATATAACTGGATTTGGTCATGGATCCACAAGAGCATAGCAAAATCATTTCGGGAGTATTTGTTTTCCATAATTGATGTGTAACTGCTAAAATATAATTACATCAAAATCACTAACAGTGTTTGTCTTGAGGTGTAAGTCATAAAATGTACTTACAGCTCACTTGCAGTCTAAACTGCTAATTTTGTGATCATGCAAATCTCACTTACATCTCACTTGCATCACAAATAGTTAATTTTTCAATGCAAATATATATTACAAATAATTAATTACAATTAGATTAAACTTTTAAGATCAAGTTAATCTTTTTAAATTATGAGAAATCTTTTTAGTTATTAGATGAAATTTAATTATTAGATTATAGTTTTTAAATTAGTTATTCTAATTATTTTTATTATTAAATTTTTTTATTGCTAGATTAGTAATATTTAATATGAAACTAGTATTTTTTATTAAATCATTTTTTAAAATTTGGAATCTAATATTTTTAATTAATATATTTAATAATATTTAATATTAAATGCAATATTTAATATTTTTAATAATATATTAGATTACTATTAATATTTTAGTACCCTAATGTTTTTTATTATTTTATAATGTTAATATTTATTGTTTTTTATGTTTACTAATTTATTTTGATTTTTTTACATTTTAATATTTGTGTTTTATATTATTTGCTATTTAATGTGTTTAATGTTGGAATATGAAGAATATATATGTGAATCTTTGAATTGAATTACGGCGAGATCCGTTGATCGAGTCAATTTGATGATGATTGAAGTGTGTTCTCCTTCCATTGGAGATGAACGTGGTATATTCATATGTTCAATCTGACTTCGAATGAATGAGATATTCAAGTCTAAAGATTGCCTAATTCAAAGCCAAAATGGGACTAAAGGTAGCTAAAAGCATTTATTCCCACATTGGCCATGGGATGAAAGTTTATAGTGTTTAAATAGAGAAAATTGAGAACAAAGGGTGTGCCTTTTGGGTGCTTGGAGTTTTCGCGCGCGATTGGGAGGAAACCATGCTCGAACATGCGCGCACGCGCCCGGCGCTGGCGACGGCCGGGGGTCCGGGTTCCCTACCCGGCCCAGTTCACGGCCTGGATCTTTTTGAACTGGGTCTCACGGGTAAAGGTTACACGAAGCATACCGGCTCCGCTATCCGGATCCGAACCGCCCCGCCAACGGACCCGCTCCACTATCCGAACCGCTCCGCCAACGGCTGTCGCAACAGTTGGACGGCCAATGGTTACGGTGGTTGGGTCGAACCGTTGCAACGGTTCAGACCGAACCGTTGCAACTATTCGTTGGATTCGGACCAGTTGGCCCCTCCCGAAGCGCTATAAATAGCGCTCCGAATTCTCAATTGAAAACACAACACAACACACCAACAGTAAGAAATCTGAAGGAGATCCTCTCTCTCTCAGTCTTGAAGTGACTTCCAAACATGAAGTGGGAAATCAGTAATTCGATTTTTGAAGCGGCTTCCAAAAGAGATTCTGCAAAAAAATCCTTCTGAAAGAAGGCTCAGAAATTTCAACAGATTCTTTAATAGAATTGTTGTCTGAATCTGAAACTTCTGAAGAAGAATATTCTTCAACCTTCCTTCTTCCTCTACAGTGGGTGCTCCTCCAAAGTAAAGACAAATATTCTCCCAAAATTTGTCTTTCTCTCGCTGCTTCAATAATCCTGTGAAGGTACTGGTTAACTACGGTTCGACCGTACGGTGATTTGGTAGTGCTATCCAAATACCGTGAAGGAGTGTTGTATCTTGGGAGACCAGCGTCCAGTAACCCGTTAGCACCGGTGCGGGGGGACGTAATTGTCTTAAGGAGATTCGCTTTAAGCGTACCTTATTCCAAGTACTGTATAAGTGAATTAATTTCTTTATACAGGGGATATACTGATATTCAGTATATTAAGACTGATTTATACCAGTCTAATTAGTGTTTAACCAAGGAAGGAAATTGAAAGGTGGTTCTTAAATTAAGGAATGTTCTATTGAACGGAAAACCTCCCACCTGATATTTACCGACCTGGCCAATTAGATCGGTGATATTTTCAGTGATCTTGATTAGTTGTAAGATTGATCCCAGAAGTCAACAATCTTAAGACAATTATGATATTAAAGTTTCTTACTTCTATTCTGCTTGAATTTGCAGAAAATGTCTGAGACTAATCAAGATAGCTCTAGTAAGGCACCAAACATGCAGTTACAAGCTTTGATGCCTACTCCACTTCCTAACCCGAAGCCGGAGAAGCCAGGAAAATTTGACGGCACAGAATTCAAGAGGTGACAACAGAAGATGCTTTTCTACTTGACCACTCTTCATCTGGTCAGATTCCTGCAAGAAGATCCACCAGAGCCCGAAACTGATGCATGGACTCAATGTGACTTCTTTTGCCGAAATTATATTTTAAATAGACTGGATGACTCTCTTTACAATGTCTACAGTCCCATCACAACGGCAAAGAAGTTATGGGTCAGTCTTGACAAGAAGTACGAGATTGAGGATGTTGGTACCAAGAAGTTCGTCGTAGGACGATTTCTGAAGTACAAAATGGTGGACAGCAAGATTGTAATCAGTCAGGTGCAAGAGTTCCAACTTATCTTGCACGAGATAGAAGCCGAAGGTATGATTCTACCTGAAACCTTTCAGGTTGCTACTATCGTGGAGAAACTCCCACCTGCGTGGAGAGATTTTAAGAACTACCAGAAGCACAAGTGAAAGGAGCTGAAGTTGGAAGATCTCATTGTGAGGCTTCGAATCGAGGAGGACAACTGAAAGTCCGAGAAAAGGAGCAGTAAAAACTCCTATGAAGCAAAAGCCAATGTGATCGAAGACTCAAAGGGGAAAGTGTCTACTTTCAAAGGTTTAAAGCGGAAGAAGACTTCCCAGGGGTACAAAGGCAAGGTTCAGGAAGGCAAGAACATGCGCTTCAAGGGAACCTGCTACATTTGCAACAAAGAGGCGAATGAATGTCGCAGCCATCTCAAACAGAACAAGAATCTTGTTGATGGTCTTTTTAAAGACAATGTTGCAATGGCGGACAAAAAGTCTGTGTATTTGTACCCAAAGCTTATAAATAAAGGAAAAACTTATGTTTATTTGCTTGAGTTTCCTATTTTATTGCATGCTAGATTAGGGCATGTAAATTACAAGTCATTAAGGAACTTGTCTAATTTAGGGTATATTCCTAAACTCAACTTGAAAGAAATTCGCAAGTGTGAGATTTGTGTTGAGGCCAAGTTGGTGAAAAATTCATTTCACTCAAATGATTGAAATACAGAACCTTTAGGGTTAATTCATAGCGATCTGTGTGACTTGAAGTTTATGCCAATTAGAGGCGGTAAAAAGTATTTTATTACTTTTATTGATGACTGTACAAGATACTGTTATGTGTATCTTTTAAACAGTAAGGATGAGGCAATAAATATGTTTATAACATATAAAGCCGAAGTTGAGAATCAACTCAATAAGAATATCAAGATTCTAAAATCCGATAGAGGCGGAGAATATGAATCAAATGATTTTAGTGAGTTTTGTGCTAAATTTGGTATAATCCATCAAACAACAGCACCATATACTCCTCAGCAAAATGGAATTGCTGAACGAAAGAACAGAACTTTGAAGGAGATGGTCAATTCCATGCTCGTAAGTTCTGGAGCTCCACAGAACTTGTGGGGAAAGCTCTATTAACTGCAAATTATATTCTAAAAAGAGTACCCCATAAGAAACTTGGTCTTATACCATCTGAGTTATGGCATGGAAGGACACCTTCCTACCATTACCTCAAAATGTAGGGTGCCTTGCAAAGGTGCTAGCACCATTACTTAAAAAGACCAAGTTAGGAGCAAAAACTATGGACTGCATATCCATAGGCTATGCCTTGAATAGTAGTGCCTACAGATTTCTGGTTCATAAATCAGAGATACCAGATATTCATGTAAACATAATTATCGAATCTAGAGATGTTGTGTTCTTTGAAGATATTTTTTCATATAAACGGGAACAAATAAGACTTTTGCGAAAAGAACACATGAGATGGCGTTCAGGGACGAAAGCCCCGAGGAACCGATTGTTAATGCGAAAATTGAACCAAGAAGAAGTCAGAGATCTAGAATCTCAAAATTTTTTGGTCCAGATTTTATAGCATACGCTATTGAAAGCGAACCTCAAACATTTAAAGGGGCTATGTCAACTTCAGAAGCACAAATATGGAAAGAAGGTAAAATAGCGAAATAGAATCCATACTAAGTAATCATACTTGGGAATTGGCAAACTTGCCTCCTGGCAGTAAACCAATTGGGTGTAAGTGAATTTTCAAAAGAAAATTAAAACCCGATGGATCTATCGATAAGTACAAGGATAGATTAGTAGTCAAGAGTTATCGACAAAAAGAAGGACTTGACTACTTCGATACTTATTCACCAGTAACAAGAATAACGTCCATTCGGATGTTGATTGCAATTGCAGTATTGCATAACTTAGATATCCATCAAATGGATGTCAAGACTGCCATTCTTAAATGGCGAATTAAATGAAGAAATATATATGGAGCAACCTGAAGGATTTATAGTTAAGGGCCAAGAACACAAAGTGTGTAAATTGATAAAATCTTTATACGGTCTAAAGCAGGCTCCAAAATAATGGCATGAGAAATTTGATAGTGTCATGATCAAAAATGGATTCACTATCAATGAATGCGATAAGTGTGTTTACACTAAAACAGTTGGAAATGCATGTATCATTGCTTGTCTTGGCGTGTTTGGTTGCAAGGAAGTGGGCGGAAGTAAGAAAATGGGGAAGTATAATTGCTCACTTCCCTATCTATCCAAACACCGGAAAAAGAAAATAAGAAAACCCCTTTTCCTTTTTTCTTTTCTCTTTTACACAACCATTTCCTTACTTCCTGAGTGCTACAGTTAATTTTGTGGTCATATAAATCTCATTTGTAATAAGTTGTAGCACAAAACAGTTAATTTTTTGATCATGTAAATCTCACTTGCATTCTAATTACAGTTCATTTTTTATTTTTTTAATTAATTTTTATTTAAATATTTTTTTGCGGTCAACTTTGTGGTTAACTTTTTCACTTTTACTTTTACATTACCATCCAAACACCAGAAAAGACATAACATTTTTCAAACCACACTTCCCAACAACATCCAAACACTGGAAAACTTATTAACCAATTCCCAAGTTTCAAAGGGAACTGTTACTACTTCCTCACTTTCACCCTTAACCAAACAGATCCTATGTAGACGACACGTTGATGCTTGGGACTAATATTGAAATTATTAAGTCCACTAAAAGAGTGTTATCCAACAGTTTTGACACGAAGGATCTGAGGGTTGCTGATGTAATTTTAGGAATTAAAATAACCAGAACACCAGATGGAATCAGTCTGTCTCAATCTCACTACATGGATAAGATAATAGAAAGATTCAAGGATCATGGGATAAAGGAGAATACAAATCCTTTTCTCCCACACGTCCACCTTCATAAGAATACATGAACTGAAATATGTCAGTTGGAGTATTCTCAGATTATCGGAAGTCTAATGTATTTGATGAATTGCACTAGACCCGATATTGCTTATGTTGTAAGCAAGTTGAGCAGATACACTAGTAATCCTAGTGATCAATATTGGACTGCTCTACTACGAGTATTGGGTTACGTATCACGTACTAAGGAATATGCCTTGAGATATGGACAGTATCCACCTGTACTTGAAAGATACAGTGATGCTAATTTGATTGCAGATTCTGAGGAATCAAAATCAACTAGCGGATACGTATTTACTATAGGAGGAGCAGCGGTATCTTGAAAATCTTCTAAGCAAATATGTATTGCCCGTTCCACTATAGAATCGGAATTCATAGCCTTAGATAAGGCCGGAGAAGAAGCAGAATGGCTTCGACAATTTTTGAAAGATATACCATTATGGCAAAAGCCAGTGCCCGCTATATGTATACACTGCGATAATCAAGCAGTTATATCTAGGGCACAAAATGTTATATATAACGGTAAGTTTAGACATATTCGTCGTAGACATAATAATGTGAAGTAGTTGTTCTCAAATGAAATTATCTCTATTGACTTTGTCTCGTCAAAAGATAATTTAGCGGATCCGCTTACTAAAGGTTAAGTGGAGAGCGTTAAAAGCCTAACCTTACCGAGTCATCTTAATGGAAACCTCACTTAGCGACTGGAGATCCCACGGACTAAGTTCAAGAGGAAAAACTAGTTATGATTGACTCAGCAAGTAAACACTTGGGAGCTTCACTCCAATCCATTCCTAAGATACACATAAGTGCTTTTCTATAAGTGGATTAAGGATAAGCTTAACGCTTTTAATGAGGCATATATCTTGTTACTAAACAAGTGGAGTAGAGTAGACTACTCTTAATAGGACGATCACCTATGTGAGTATAGAGTTGGGTCGGCTCTTTGGGAATTTCTATGGAGGCTGTTATTCTCTAAAGATACTCTCTGAAACCAAGAATGTCCAGGGCCAAAACGGACACAACCGAGAACTAAAATTGATTTGGAAAGTCACTGTGTGAAGCTTGTTGACTTGGCTTACACTAACGGCTAACAGTTCAAGACCTAGTTCACTGATTAGCCAGTAAGTCCGATAAATCTTTCGCTATTGAAGGTTCAAGACCTAGTTCCCCTATCCTGATGCAGTTTCTTTTCTAAAGTACCTTTCACAATAGAGTCGGTCTCTTTGTGTGCAATTCCTTGAATCTCCATTCATTGTGGGGGATTGTTGGAATATGAAGAATATATATATGAATCTTTGAATTGAATTACGGCGAGATCCGTTGATCGAATCAATTGGATGATGGTTGGAGTGTGTTCTCCTTCCATTGTGGATGAACGTGGTATATTCACATGTTCAATTCCGACTTCGAATGAATGAGATATTCAAATCTAAAGATTGCCTAATTCAAAGCCAAAATAGGACTAAAGGTAGCTAAAAGCATTTAGTCCCACATTGACCATGGGATGGAAGTTTGTAGCGTTTAAATAGAGAAAATTGAGAACAAAGGGCGTGCCCTTTGGGTACTTGGAGTTTTCGCGCGCGATTGGGAGGAAACCATGCCCGCACATGCGCGCGCACCGCCGCTGGCGGCGGCCGGCCGGCCGGCCGACCGACCAGTTGGCCCCTCCCGGAGCGCTATAAATAGCACTCCGAATTCTCAATTGAAAACACAACACAACACACAAACAGCAAGAAATCTGAAGGAGATCCTCTCTCTCTCTCAGTCTTGAAGTGACTTCCAAATAGGAAGTGGAAAATCAGTAATTCGGTTTCCGAAGCTCTTTTCAAAAGAGATTCTGTAAAAAATTCCTTCTGAAAGAAGGCTCAGAAAATTCAACAGATTCTTTAATAGAATTGTTGTCCGAATCTGGGACTTCTGAAGAAGAATATTCTTCAACATTCCTTCTTCCTCTACAGTGGGTGCTCCTCTGCTTCAATAATCCTGTGAAGGTACTGGACGTAATTGTCTTAAGGAGATTCGCTTTAAGCGTACCTCACTCCAAGTATTGTATAAGTGAACTGATTTCTTTATACTGCGGATATACTGATATTCAGTATATTGAGACTGATTTATACCAGTCTAATTGGTGTTTAACCAAGGAAGAAAATTGAAAGGTGATTGTTCTATTGAACGGAAAACCTCCCACCTGATATTTACCGATCTGACCAATTAGATCGGTGATATTTTTAGTGATCTTGATTAGTTGCCAGATTGATCCCATAAACTAACATTTAAATCATCAAATAGTTAATCGTGAGGTCAATTTTTTCACTTACAACTTACACATTATCGGTCAAGCACCATAAAATACAATATACTTTCTCACTTGCAATTTCACATTATCAACCAAACACCGTAAAATTTACTTGCGTAAAACTCACTCACAACTATAAAATAATTTATCACTTACAACAACCAAATAGGCACTTTCGCAGAAAAAAAAACTTTTTATAATATGTGTATAATTTATCTATTTTTTGTTTTTTAAAATAACATATATTTATAGATACAGTTAACACCAAATACGATAGTTCTCACTCGTGTAGATGAATGCACGGCTCAAAGAAATCCATACAAAAGAGAACTTAGTGGCTTGTGAATTTTCTCCGCGGCATATTAAATGTCCAAAAAGGCTCCTTTGTACCTTTCAAACAAAATGATTGGAACACAGAAAGATGAAGTGAGGATGTAAACGGTGACGGAGGGAACAAATTATTTTAGTGTAGGCGAAAAAACATAAAACACTAAAAGACTAAAGCAAGAGTCAAAAAATAAATATCAAATGTCGGTGTAATAACATAAAGTTAAAAAAAATAAAAAAAACATGATCCAAAACTTGAGCCTACGTTATGATCTTTATAATGCATTATAAAACCTTGCCACTTGAATTAGAACCAAATGTGATTATATTTATAAGTAATAGGCTTTTGAACATAATAAATATTATGTAAAAACATTAACTCATGATACATGTTTTGTATGTTTTTTACGCAATTCAGCGTGGGTGCCAGCCCATACCATACTTATGTAAATCAACCCCTGAATATAAATTAAAATTTTTATCCTAGACGAGGTATCTTTTGGAGCACAATATTAGATTACTCAAGATTCATTGTATTATACAAACAATCTGACATGCCCTTTTCAAATTTAGTGGATCAAAGGGGTTCATTGCCAACATCTATAGTTCACATACATTTTCTCTCTTTTAATGCACACTTCAAGCTTAAACACGTGAATCATTTCAATTGAATTATATATGTTTACTACTAAGCTGCTTGAGTTTCTTGATTACACACACACATATATATTTTGGTAGGATCACACAACAAATACACATTCTTTAGCGCATCATGCAATTGATTCATGAAGTTTTTCGACTGTTCGGTTGACTTACACTGTCTTGCTCTTTCATGGTAGATAGACACAATCATACACATAAACAACAAATACACAAATATAGATTTTATTTCAAGTTCATTTAATTCTAGTTTGTTTAATCTAAGCGGCTCACTTTGTATGTGTAGTACAATTATAATAGTACAATAATCAGTATTTCTTGTGAGATTCTCAACTTACAAATAAGTTGTCGCATTTTTTCTCATGGCCTCGTTTAAAACGCCATAAAATATTTTTCTAAAAGTTTAAATTTAAAAATCACTAGATTTAAAAATTATTTGTAGATGCGTCACATTAGACTATGGGTGCCACTTTTAGGCTCATGTTGTCTTATGTGTTATTTTAATAAATCCAAGTTTCAAGTTACATCATAATTTTTGATTAAAAGACGATATAACTTATTTCCCCTCCCCCCTCCAAAAAAGTTATAAAATGAAAGAAAAAACTCTATTTCTGATCTTCTCTTATCTACTGGTTCTTCTTCTATCCTTCTCCTTATCTCTCTTTTGTCCGCTCCCGTCATTCTTCCTCCTCTTTTCAGTTTTGTCCTCCTCCTCTTTCCTGCTCTTCTTTTTCAGCCATCATCTCTTTCTCCTTTTTTAACCTCTATTTCTTTTTTTTTTTTTCCCGCTCAATTTACTTCGCTATAGTTAATATATTATATCTAATTTTTAACTCACGATAATTAAACCCAGGGCTAATAAATATTTCTGTCAAAATTTATGGGCGCCACCTAGGCTTCTCCAATCGAACGGTCGAGATAAAATACCCCCATCGATAAAATCAGTCTATGCCCTCTCTCCTCACTTCTCCCAAAGCCGCGAAAAAAACGGGAAAATCCCTAGAATTTCCTCTCTCATTAAAAACCTTAACCCACGAAGCCGCTCTTACTGCTCACATCCAAAAGAATCAAGCTCCTGTTTCTGCTCACCTCATCGAGTGCTGGGGATTTCCATTCCAAACCCTAACCCTAACACTAACCCTAACCCCACCGTTTGATTCGATCTCCTTGTCGCCGGGGGATCGAAGAAAATTTGGGACCGCGCCCTAACCTAGATCGGAGAGAGGATGTCGTCGACGTCGGGGCAGCCGCAGTTCCGTTACACGCAGACGCCGTCGAAGGTGCTGCACCTGAGGAATCTGCCGTGGGAGTGCACCGAGGAGGAGCTCGTTGATCTCTGCAAGCCATTCGGGAAGATCGTCAACACCAAGTGCAATGTCGGGGCCAATCGCAACCAGGCGTTTGTTGAGTATGTAAGTATTCTTAATTTTATGTTGTTGTCGTGGCTTTTGTCATTTAATTTTGGCTGGTTTCTTGCAATATTTAGATTTATATATTCTTTCTTGGTTGAAACAATAAAATTCGGTACACAGTGATGTTATGTTAATATCCGTGTAGATTAGTTGAGATACCGTTACATGATAACATATTGATCACGGATCATTCATGTCCAAAATAAGTGCTGTTTAGAGATTGTTGTTTTTTCATGGCTAGCATTTACATTTCAAGCATACACACATGTAGAGATGCACTGTAGTTTATTGCTTATTGAAAGTTTGTTCTTTTGTATACCATGAACTGAAAAAATTCTTTTTTCCAGGCTGACCTTAACCAAGCAATCTCTATGGTTTCCTATTATGCTTCATCATCTGAGCCTGCACAAGTCCGCGGCAAAACTGTGTATATCCAGTATTCAAATCGGCAAGAAATTGTAAACAATAAGAGCTCTGGAGATGTTGCTGGGAATGTCTTGCTTGTTACTATCGAGGGCGTTGAAGCTGGTGATGTCAGCATAGATGTTATTCATCTGGTAAGCCTAACTGTTACCATCAGTGATTACTCTAAAGCCTTTCAGAGGTATTTCACATTGAACACTTATCATAGTAAACTTTATATTTGTTGTGGTCAAGTAGCCTTCAGTTAAACTGAATCTAGTTATGTGATGTTTCCCCAACACAATATTTCTAGAACAGAGCTGAGCTTACTTAGTCCGTTGACGCCTAGTAACATGCTCTACATGGATCAGCAGGTCCATGTTACTTCGGAGAAATTCTCGTTATCAGCCTTCTGCATTCGGAGAGATGCCATGTGTGTTTTGCTATCTCACACCTCTGACTGTTCCAATTTGAGCTTTTGAACTTAATCTTGAATAATGGTACCTTCTAACTGTTCTTAACCATCTTGCTTAATTTAAGTTGTAGGATACGATCATCGTGTGTATTGAAGCCAGTCTTGAGGTTAAACTTCTAATCCTTAGGTTATCAGAAGCTTTCTTGATTCATATTGCTATTTTACTTAAAGCCGGTGTAGTCTATCTCTTTCATGTTTCAAAATATTTTAGAATATTTTTCGTATCCTATAATCCATACTCGCATTTGAATTGTTACTATGCTCTTCAAACACCATTCCTTTATATTTATTTTCTTAACTATGAATTATGTATGCTCTCATTTTTTCTTTTGCCTCTCATTAAAAATTTGCTCTCTTGAAGGCAGTGAGTTAATATGGTCCAATGAATCATTGTTATCTTTTTAACTATATATTGCACAATGTTTGATGATGCTACTGGAGTTTTGATGATGAATGCCATGCTCTTACATACAGGTGCCATCCTGCACTTCTAGTGACATCTGTTAAAGTTTCCATGGGATTGAGTACAATATATCTTATGGTCACTGCTTTATTTAATTTCCTTTTGTGAATATCTCACTCAGACTTTCTTTCAGGTTTTCTCTGCCTTTGGGTTTGTCCATAAAATTGCTACCTTTGAAAAGGCTGCCGGGTTTCAGGTCAGCCATTTGTGTGCGATAAAAGAATCTTGTAAGCAATTAGAAAATGCTAACTTATGGAGATCTACCTATTTGTGTAGGCATTGATCCAGTTCACTGACGCAGAGACTGCAGCATCAGCTAGAAATGCCTTGGATGGAAGAAGTATCCCGAGGTTGCTGTCTTTGTGCATCCTAGAATTTAGCAAAAAAGATTGTCATTCCGTTCAAGCTACTGACTTACCTACTGACTTACTGTTTGTTTTTGTTTTCTTTCCAGATACTTGCTCCCTGAACATGTTACCTCGTGCCATCTGCGAATTTCATACTCTGCTCACACTGATTTAAACATAAAGTTTCAGTCACATCGTAGCAGGTACCTAATGTGCATGAAACATTTCTTCTATCATCCAGTAAAAATCTGAGGCCCTATCTAGTATCTACCTTGTGCTCTTTAGCCTACTAAAACATAGCCGAATGAGTTATTGTATCTTTAGCTGATAAATTTCATACTTTCTCACATAGGGATTAGAGAGCAAGCTACCAAGATTACAGATCTCTTTTACTCAGTGTAACTTCCATCATCTCATGACCATGATTTAAACTACTTAGTTGAATGCACTGTGCTGTTAGATGACAAACTAGAAGATTTTTTTTCAGTCAGAGTTCATATCGTCAAAGAACATTTACATGAAAAGATGCTTCTGCTTGTACAATAACTTTATTTAATCTAATTGCATTTGTAATGTGCAATTTGTGATTAGATACTTCCTCAAGTGTGGTAAGTGGTAAATTGCCTCTTATTTCAAATAAGAATACATTTTCAAAGTCTGAAGCAATGAGATATGGATTTTTCTTTCTTCTCAAAGTCTGAATAGGAAGAC
Source organism: Agave tequilana (assembly GCA_038442645.1). Taxonomy (NCBI): domain Eukaryota; kingdom Viridiplantae; phylum Streptophyta; class Magnoliopsida; order Asparagales; family Asparagaceae; genus Agave; species Agave tequilana. The sequence continues at coordinate 38,688 of JAVJIF010026526.1, forward strand.
TTCTTTTTTTCTTTCCCTTTCCCTCTTATGGCTTGTACAGTTATAATTGGTGATCATTGATTGTGTTCTGTCTCTTGCTTGCATGATAACACAGTGGAAGCTTATAGGCATTCTTAAGGCTTAGAAACTGCATCATTTTATGTATGCCTAAGAATAATAGTTACTGTTTACAGAACCACACTTAAATTTGCCAAGTCCTATGATGGACTTGAAGATTAGTGTTGAAGGACCTGTTGTGTTCATTTATGATCTCTATGCTGAATGTGTCTCTTGAAATTATGTTAATTGCTACTTAATGGGCTATTCTTGTTTATCCTTTGATTGTTATTTAATGTCTTCTTCTCTCCATATTATTTTTTCTTTCAATTGATATCAACATCAATGGGGATAAAGATATCTGAGATATTGTAGAATGCATATGGCCTGAAGAGTATAATAGTATGTAAGCAACAAAACAATATGTTTCTTGGCAGGAGCCATTGTGTAATTTGATTATGGGACAGTGATGATGAGGACATCAATCAGTTTGCCAGTTGTTTTTATGCCTTAGTCTATTTTGAGTGTAGTTGTTTTTTTATTATGTTTTTTAGTACCACATCGGTTACCTGGGAATCGAACTTTTGTAAAGCTTATAAATAGATCCCATATTTTTTTTTATCGAGAGGCAATGATGAATTAAATAATTTTCAGCTTAAATTTCTTGAGCTTTGGGCTCTTGAGATTGGGGTGTGATGCGCGGGGTGTAAGGGGTGTGAAGTCCGTGGTACGAGGGGCGTGAAGCCCAAACTTATCCTTTTCTTAAACCCTAATTCCTAATTCTTGCTTTCTTCCTTTCAAAACCCTAATTCTCAACCTTTTCACTTTGAAGGTGATTGCGATATGCCCGTATTACATTAATTTGGTATTAGAGCTTCGGTCTCAATCCCTTTCAATTTCTTTTAGATCCACTCCATACAAAAAAATTATTATTGTTTAAATTTTGACTGAAAATTTATTCGAAAATAAAAAAAGTTGCACTGTTCTTCATGTTCTTCCTCTCTCACATCACAAAAAATCATCAAAAAAGAAAAAAATCACTGTTCTAAATCCGACTGTTTATCTGCATCAGAAAACAACGCCGTCATCCACCTGCACCACCACTTCCCATAGCCTCACCTCCACTACCTCCTCCCTCGATAGTGCCGACAACTCCCACAACAACCTCCATCATCATCTTCTCCATCGGCTTCACCATCTTCTTCACCAACTTCATTATCTTCATCATCTCCATTTTCTTCTTCCTCCCTAAACCCATCGGCAACATCCTGCGCCACCATCGTGCTGTCACCGCTAATATCAGAACATATGTCGCACCTCGCTACCGTGATGACAACGAGATCGACGCCAATCTGAATCGACGATCGAATCTCGCCACCCCTGTCAATCTCCGACTTCATCCACACATCCTCCTGCCTCGCCGACATTATCCCACTCCGTCTTCAGTATTGACCACCGCCAGTGTCGATCGCCACCAGATCAACACCACTTCGCCACCACAAATTCACCTCTAACTTCTTCCCTAGCAATGCCCCTGTTACTTCGTCGCCCTTCGCTGCCATTGACGTCTCCAACCGCAGCACGATCACTGCTCGAAGTGTCGGTGTCACTGTCGTCGTTTTCGTCCTCCGCAGTCCGTTGTCACTTTCTCTCTGTCTTTGACCTCTTCTTCATCCGATCTCGTCAACCACACCGATCCACCACCGCCTTCCTCCGCCGACGAGATCTACCCCCGACGAGATCTAGCACCGTCGGCCCGCCACCACCTTCCACCGATGAGATCCACCACCTCTCCCTCCTCCGTCGCCTAAATGAACTGCAAACCCGAGTTGGAAGAAGGCCGATTGGATTTATAGTGTGCTGGATCAATTGGGTTTTGTTCTTGGGTCAGATCCACTAACCCAACCCAAACCTGATCTCGCTTCCAACTGAACCAGACTGAGATTAAGCCAGACCGATCTAACTGATCCGAGTCAAGTCATGACCGAGTTGACTCGGCTGACTCAATCTTGGCTCAGTTCGAAGTGACTCACTGAGCTAGCTCGACTCGGTTCCAACAGTTACAACAGCAACTCAAACTCCATTTCAGGCTCGTTTGTAGATAGATCGAGTTCCATCTGAAATGTTGGATGTGTGATTGAGTCCGGAGATATTGAGAAAAGCTCACGACAATTGGATAGCAGACTCGACCTTCACAAGCCCGTGTTTGGTGCCGGTACTGTTCGTGCAATAGAAGAACAATGCTTCAGGCTCTCATTTTGAATTCATTTGAGCTCAATTCGAGACTGTTTTCTTCCATATCATACTATTGCTATTTCAGGACATTGTACGTGATTTTCAGCTCTTCGGTGTGAGTATTTCTCTGAGGATTCTTAGAGGAATTTTGCATTGGGCGTGAACGACTCACCCCTTAGATGATATCCCTCAGATGATATCCTAACTTAAGATGAACTGTTAACTGTTAAATTATTTGCAACTACTAGCTGGATTGTGATAATCTGTTGGTTGAATTGCTATTTGCTTCTATTTAGTGGTTGCATTAGTGTTTGTCACTTTTCTTCATTTTAGGAGTGTATTTTTTTGCATTTAGAATTTAAACTTTTAGGATATTTTTATTTTCACTTAGTGCAAGCATTTAGTTTACTTGAGTCTAAGATTCTTCACTGCATATGCTTGTTTGCTTGATTTTGCATTTTTAGTCATCTTGACTAGTCAATGTCATAAGAACCATTTCTTAGACCAGTTAGACAACCTCCGTCTGGGTCATATGTCTGTTCAGGATTACATAGCCATATTTTGGGACTTAACCCGTTGTAGTGGTGAGAGAGCACCGTTCTCAGATTATAACTAGGTTTGTATGGGGTTCAAGATCGAAAATAAGGCGTGCTATGATCATCGACTCATATGATTTAGACACCATTGAAGAGGCCTTTAATGTTGCCTTAAAGATGGACTTGACTTTCAAAATGTTTGTCAATGTCAAGGCTCGATGTTTTAAGTGTGAGGGATATGTACATTATGATTATCAGTGCCCTCTCGAAGAGTCAACATGTTAGAACTGTGCCTAATGATGATGTTGAGGACTCAAAGGTGTTAAGGATGTCCACATTTCTTCTAAGACTGCTAGTATAATTGAAAACATATCAATTGGTTTTGATACACCGATTATTGAGGCGGGTCATGTTTCTTATGAGGGTACTAGAGAAGCAGTAGATGCGATAGTCAAGTCTGATACACCCTTAGATGTTGATGCCCATGCTCATGATATTAGCGAGTCTGCGTCTAAATTAGCAGAGTCTAATGTTTTTAGTCAGATCTCTAGGTACTTATTTGCCACACCTTTGATAGAGATTGATATTAAGCGCGAGACAACTGATTATAGTGTCGTTACATCTAGTGAATTAGTTGAGTCTTCTCGTGCTGATTACAATTTTATGGTGGAACAATTGATTCATCTTATTGTGAGTCACTTGAGTTACTTGCCATGATACAACACATGATTTCTAGTGCTTTTTTCTTGTGGTTTGGAGTTTGTGTCTGAGTACAATATACCTCCATTAAAGGGGTTAGATGTGTGTTATCTTAGGCATCTCATATATCTCTTTTTCCATCGTTAGGAGTTATACTTTTTCTACTACATTGCATTTACCTATTGCACATGATGTTTTCACTGGACAATTAGCAAATTGCGATGAAAACTACAAATTTTTTGTATATCCATATTTGTAAGAATTTATAGTTGACAGTAAGGTGATTGTTACGAGTCACTCTGAGATTGTGAGGATGTCACACGCTTGATGCACAAGTGTTCTCCTAGAGTTATGAGGAGGCTTGTTTTCATGACTGACGAGTTGGACATTCCCTGGGATCTTAGTATCAGTTCCGTCTTCAGTAAGGATGATGCACTTGTCTACTACCTATACCTTGATCGAGCTATCATCTTTTACAGCCGACCCGTCATGAAAGCCACCTCCACATCCACCTTCAACATCATGGTCTCTACATGATGTACTAGTGTTGCTGTCATGACCATCTTCTTGGCCCGATTGAGATGCGTCGTGAGGGGAGCACTCACTCGACAGGGTCGAGTTTCTCCCACCCCCGGGGAAAATAATGAGGACATCACTCTGTTTGCCAGTTTCTTTTCCGCCTTCGTCTATTTTGAGTGTAGTTATTTTCTTTATTGTGTTTTTTAGTACCATATCGATTATATTCGGGAACCGAACTTTTGTAAAGTCTATAAATAGGCCCCATATTTTTTTTATTGAGAGACATTGATGAATTAAATATTTTTCAGTTTAAATTTCTTGAGCCGTGGGTTCTTGAGATTGGTGTGTGAAGCTCAAATTTATCCTTTTCTTAAACCCTAATTCTCATTTCTTGCTTTCCTCCTTTCAAAACCCCTAATTCCCAATTTTTCAATTTGAAGGTGATTGCGATCTGCTCATATTACATTAGACAGTTTTTTCTTTATTTTGATGCCCACTATATTGAGTGTCAAAACCTCTTTGGCCAGATGTCTTGAATTTAAACATGGACTTGGATGACCAAAAAGGAGTATTTTGCTTGATCATTCTTTGGCATTGTTTAATTCAAGTAGGATCGTGTCCAGTTTGTTATGCTCCCACCTATAAGTAATCTCTACTGCTCTACACTACTTTCTTTTTCTGTATCTTCTTTTTTTAGCATGCGCCTTGCTGAGGCTTCTACATGTAAAATGTTTCTAGCTATAAGTTATCTCACTCAACTTTGTGGGCCAAATCTATCCCAGTATTAAATGCATCCGGTAGGCTTCCTCTGAAATTTTAAATTTTGTACTCCCAAATTAGTATTTCGACAAAAATATTATAGTAACATCTGTTTCACCATATTCACACTCTATGCTCCAATTCTTTTTACTTAAAACAATCTGTATATACAGCTAGTCTCTCTTCTGCTTCCATTATATATTTCTTTTACTGAATCCTTTTTGCATTCCAGTAGGCTTCCTCTGAAATTTTAAATTTTGTACTCCCAATTTAGTAGTTTGACAAAAATTTTATAGTAACATCTGTTTCACCATAATCACGCTCTATGCTCCATTTCTTTTTACTTAAAACAATCTGTATATGCAGCTAGTCTCTCTTCTGCTTCCATTATCTATTTCTTTTACTGAATCCTTTGTGCATTTGTCACACCAGTATAGCTTCTAGGTCTGACTGAACTCCATCTAGCTTGTTTGATTTCATTTGAAAATATTTTAATCATTTTCACCTTTTGATATATGATTATATGAAGTAATCTCTGTTAATTTCAGCTTTTTGAGCTAGTGTTATCCAATTGGTACTAAATTTCATGTATTTGTTTGGGATACCTTTTTAGCTTGACTCTGAAAAGTTCTCACCTAACTGTCTGGCAATGTTCAAATTTGTTTAATTAAAACCGGATCTTTTAATATTATAAACAAATACCTCTTTGGGTCCATTACTAGCTAGAGAAAAGCTTGTGGCCTGTCTTAGCTGCAACCTGGTTCTTTTCACACCAGAGAATCTTTTGTTCTGGGCTTCATTATAGTTTTGAAACCTCTGTAGAACTTAGTTCCTCTCCCTGTCACCTTTTTGATATATTATGTGTTTATGGCAATTCTGTACATATACCAAGCTACAAAGTTTATTTCTAACATTTAAGGAAAGAACACATAATATTTTAAAATTCCATCCTTTTGTTTTATCTGTGTGCACGCTTGCAAAAATTACTAGCTAATCTCATTTGGGACCTTTATATCTACTGCAGTTAGGTTTACTTGAATCATTGCTATGATTTTACCTTGTTTTATTTACTATGGAGTTGTTTACTAAAGATGTTGATGTCTGAGAAAGGTGATTGCCCTAAGAATGGCAGTGGTACCTGTTACTGGCATGTTCCCTTGCAGATAGCTTTGAAGCCATTTACATCATCATTTTCCATTCAAGATGGCTCGGCTGTGGAGCATAAGGCTCCATGAAAGATTTGATGAAGTATACAACCAGTTTTCAATCGTAAATTGGTGCCAAGCCATGGAAATTATGGATAAAAGATGGGGCTTTATATTCATCTTAGAATGCCTGTTGGCGGGTAGAAAAAAAATCTAATTTGATTGTTTTCGCTGTTTTTGTGCATGCAATCCATTGGCTGATAGGAAAAGATACCCTGATGATTCCTGTAATTTAGGTTCATGCAATTAAATACAGCTCTTTAGAATTCACAGATACATCCTTGTGCAGATTACCTTAAGATCTCAAGAAAAATAATTTGTTTATAGTAGAAGCCTATTTTCTCCCACCAGTGCCTTGACTTCTTTCTCCTTTCTTTGTTCTTTCCTTTCCTACATCTGAAGTCGAACTGCCTGGTTAAGAGTTTCATCCATGTGCTTGTCTCGGTGATGGTGCAGTTAACCTTCAGTGAAGGGTATGACCAGTAGATAGGTGGTTGCCTTTTGCAACTATGCAAACACGTTTTCTGCTGGTTGATCTGGGTGGTTAGCAGCAGACTGGGTTTATTTGTATGTTAATTTGTTTTTTTGCTTTTCCTCTTTCAGTCAGTCAGATCATTTGTTAGGTTTATTTTTGTTTTGTTGTTCTGTATCATGTATAATACAGTCAAGTTCTTTGTTATAATAGTTGGAAGAGATGTCATGTCTCCTTACCATTTTCTTATACATCTAATATAAGAATTCTGAATCTGTTGCTGAGCAAGTGCTCGTTCTTCTTTTATTGGGTTATTAGTTCTTTATTAAAACTTTAATTAAGACTTCCATCTGTGGACTCTGATTATCTTTTTGATCATATTTTGATGAGTTTTTTTTTTTTTAATTAACTTATCTTTGTCTATAACTAGCCTCTGCCATGATTTCTAATGGAATTGAGATGTTACTTCAGATTTGCATCTGCATTTAGAAATGCAAATTGTTGAATTTGTCATTAAATGTCCTTTTCTTTTTGCAGGGATTACACAAATCCTTATCTGCCTGTAAACCCTTCCGCGATTGAGGGTACCTTACAGGTTGGTTCTTGATTCCAGAGTTGTCTACTTCTTTATAATTTAATTCTGTCTCATAAGTCTTTTATTCTCCCAGCCTACGCTAGGCCCTGATGGAAAGAAAAAGGAGCCTGAGAGTAATGTGCTTCTCGCTTCCATAGAGAATATGCAATATGCTGTAACGGTTGATGTCCTTCACACGGTAAGTTATTATTGTTTGCTTTGTTTTGGTTTTATTTCTTGAAGTACTGCTGAATGATTACTATGGCACTTTAATTCCAGGTCTTTTCAGCATTTGGTACTGTCCAGAAAATTGCAATTTTTGAGAAGAATGGTGGGATGCAGGCCTTGATTCAATATCCTGGTAAGAAAGAAGTTCTCATTCATATCATATTATCTTTTTTTTTTTTGTTCTTTTTCTTTGATGTATGCATGTACGAGACTCAGGCTTACAATATATCTTAGGTTTTGTTTCATTTCTTCTTTGGCCTAGATTTGAGTCATAATTTGCTAGGTATTCTTTGATATGTTTTGGGTATTTTCAACCTTTCTCTGTTGCATTGCTGCCATTTATATTTTTTATAGATAGATAATAGATATATAGACGTGCATGCATGCCGTTCCTCCTAATATAAAAAACCATTATATGAATATTCCAACAAACGTCACCGTTGTGTAAAATTTAAATAGCTACTATCAAATTGCCTATGGTAAACAGACACCATTGTCGAAGTCACAAAATAGGCTAAATGGTAGCCTAAAGCATACATCTATGTTTGATAAGAAGTCAAAGCTCTGATCTGCTCTTGACAAGGCAAAAAAAAGGAAAAATGGGAATCCTCTTGAATCCCAGACAACAAATCCCTTGTCGTTCTCATATCATTGAGAAGCCAAAGACCTTTTTGGCGTTTGTCCGTTTTAAGGATGACTCAATTATAGAGTTTCAGAAGATGGGGTTATAGGAGAGATGCGAGTTGTATTTGCATGTAGACAAGAGAGGGATGAGTTTTCTTCCCAGATGATTGAGATGTGAGTTCCATTGGCATGCTGATGTCTGAGACTGAGAGACAGGAGTTTTATTTGTAGATACGAGGTCAGAAGGGAGGCAGATAGAGATGCAGGTTCCATTTGCATGCGGATGAAAGATAAATGAGTGTTATTCATAGATATGTCCATTTGTGATGCACTTGGCATTGCGAGAGAACCAGACAGAAGGAACCAGAAGCTAAAGCTGATATGCTGCCTTTTTTTGTGGCGTTTTCATTGAATTATTCAGTGGATGAGGTGCATTTCAGTGAAGCAATGATGCAAATTCTTTATGAACAGATTTTTTTTTTCCTTCCGTTAAGGTGCTTTCTATAGTACTAGCAGGGATTATGAGCTTTTTTTTCCTTCCCAGTTTTTATTATGCTTTTAAGTTTTTTGAACATCTATACTCTTATAGGTTTATTCTTTTTTTTTGTTATTGTTTTGTTTTTGTTAACATGACTCATTCATGATTGTAAATAAGCAAATTCCAATGGAAATAAAGTCTTTAGGAAGAATATATGAAAATCTTTATATGGAATTAAGAAAACAACACACCAGTTTCAGATTCTGCTGGATCTTTGAATTGAGAGGGAGATTAAGAGTGATCAAGAATTTTCCCTATTTCTGGAAGGAACCCAGGAGCATCTTTTTCATATAGCAGTTTTGATGAATGTGTAGTTCTGGGATTGTCAGCCTAGGTACATTCATGCTGAAATTGTCTACATATTGTTGACATATATGTTTGTCTAATCAGATAGAACTAGCACTCGTGAGCATTAGAAAATGTGGAATTCTTATGAGACAATTTGTAACTTCTTTTGGATGATGCAAATTTATGTTCCTTTGGTTTGCTTTTTATTCAATAGCAGCATATTCGTGACAGCCTATGTTGGTGTTTTAATTTGTTAGGTAAACATGTTTTGATTTCTTTTTTAGTGCCAGTATTCTTTTTCTCTTCAATCGGGCAGCTTGAATGTCACGGACTATTTGTTTCTTGCCATAAGATATCTGAGATGTTGATTTTGTTGGTTCACTTTATGCGGGTAGATGAAAATTTTGTGTGTGGTGAATAAATTAATGCGTTCACTGAGCTAATGATCATGATCCTTTATTATCTGCAGATGTGACTACTGCGGCAGTTGCTAAAGAAGCCCTAGAGGGACACTGCATATATGATGGTGGCTACTGTAAGCTTCATCTGTCATACTCTCGTCATACTGATCTCAATGTAAAGGTACACATTAATTTAAGTTGCCATGAAGTAAATACAAGAATAAAAAAGGTTAGACTGGAGATGTATCCAAAATAAAAGGGAAAAAGAACTAATTTTTTTTTGCACTATTCGGATAAAGTAAATGGTTCGCAAGCCATCATAGATTTCCTCAAACCAATGTATGTTTCTTAACACTGTTTTTTCACTTCATAAAGTCTTTTCTTTTCATCTGATAACGTGCAATGCATTTGTGTTCAGGCACATAGTGATAAGAGCAGGGACTATACAATACCCGACACTGGTCTGCTCTCGATGCCTCAAGCTCCTGGCATGCCGCCGACTGCTGCCTCCGCTTGGCAGGGTAATCCACAATCTCCATCCATGTTTGCCGGTAATGTTGGAGCTCAAACCCTACCTGATGGCCAAATAAGCTCTTGGGATCCAAGCATGCAAGGCGTTAGGCCCGGCTTCCCTCCAGCTCCAGGCACATACCCTGGCCAGGCTTATGTGCCATCGTCATCTATGCCTATGTACCCGACTTCTGGAGGTCCTCCAACTGCTTCAGGTGACTCTTTTCAACCTTCTCAGCAGATGTCTCAGTATGCTGGGATTCCGCCGAATACACGCCCTGCTGGTTCATCACCAGTTGTAGGTCAGCCGCCGATGTATTACTAGTAGTAAGCTAAAGCTTTCTTTAGTTTTGTTTTGATACTCAAGCTGCTTGCAACTGTTAGGAGGAGAAAGGTTAAAAAAAAGTGAAAAGAAAAAACGAAAAACACCTGTTAAGTCACTGTCCGCCGATCCATTTCTTTTGATAGATGTTAATGGTGGATTTGTGAAACTTGCTGGTTTCTTTTATGGCTGTTTCCATGGGTGCAGGCTCTAATCAGTCTGCCTTCTGTTAATTTATTCTTCCGGAGTATAGCTATCATCTCTATCGATGTTTTCTAGTCTGCTACTCTTGTTTGGTTGTTTGTCAGCTCAGAAAGCTCGATAATAAGTTCTTTAATCCCTGATACTGTTGCTCACATATACTGGGTTGGTATATCCCTTTCTAGCCCTCTTTGCTCTCTTGTTTGCAGGATTGGCAAGTTATATTTGTGATAGGGAGTTTGTTATGTTGATCTTATTCTTCATTTTGTTCAGCTGAACTTAGGGGGAACTTCTTATTACCAAATTTGGTTTTATCACTTGGTTCTTGATGTGCACGCACATTTTGCCACGGTTTGGAAATGCTAGTCGGCTTTGAAGTGTTTTCTTATTACATAAATATCAGGCTTGTAAGAAAAATTATTATGGTGCTTCGTGTAGGGGTGTCAAGTGGGATGGGCCGGCTTGCCAACATGCACGGGCATATCTCGTGTTGGCCCGAGCCTGGCCGGGCCTGGCTCCCCCCTAAGCCGAACTCGGGTTTGGTAAAGGTGCATGGCCTGGGCGGGTCGTGTCAGGCTCGGGCTTTGACACAGCCCGCCCGGCCCGGCCTGCCAACGGCTCAGCCGTGGGGGCTAGATCAGAGTGGCCCGACCAGTAAATCCAACAACTCTAAGAGTCGTTGGAGGGGTTTTTTTTTTTTTGCAGAACCCGACCCCAACGACTATTTCAGCTGTCGGGGATAGGGTATTTCCAAATTTTATTTAGCTAATATAGGGTTATAAAATTGCCAAAAAAAAAAAAAAAACTCTTCCCCTTTATAAATACTTCATCTTCCCCCACTTTATTTCATAAAACAAAAAAATCTCTAAATTTTCTTTAAAAAAAAAATAAAAAATCTTCTCCAACTGTCATTCTCAAGCTCATAAGCGCTCTCTCTACAAGCTTTGCAAGTTCTCAAGCTCTGCTAGCTCTCAAGTTCTCAAACTTTACAAGCTCTCAAGTTATCACGCTATACAAGCTCCCTCGATAATCGAATAATTAAATTCTTATAAAATTAAAAACTAGCAGATAAAATGGATCCTAATTCTTCATCAGCAGGCCCTAGCGCAGCTTCTGGAGACAGATATCATGATAGTTTTAGTTTAACTAATGAACAGTGAGAAGTTCTAAATTTGCCACAGTCTGACACTCCACAAATTTTATCACACAATGTACAGATTTTAATGCTTTTCTGAACCTAGCACTACTCATATACCTATTACTTATCCCAAGGTATTAACTAACTCTACAAATCTTAAATCTGGAGTTTGAAAATATTTTTATAAAGTAATTGTTGATGAAGTTTGAAAATATTTTCAGATTCTTTTATGTTTCTCTTTAAGTTTTTAGAATTTTTTTTAATAAAAGGGCGGCCTGGTCGGGTTGGGTCCGGGTAACCCGGGCTGCGGGGCCGGACCCAAGTTCCATAAACAGAACACGGGCCCGGGCCGCGTAGGGTCGACGCCCTTTGGCCGGCCGGGCCGGGCCCAGTCTGGTTGACATCCATAGCTTTTGGGGTGCGAACGGGCCGAGTTTGGCCCGGCCCGGTCTCAAACCCGTCGGGCGTAGACCCGGGCTGGGCCAAGTCCGTACCCGCCCGAGAAAACCGGGCGGCTCGGCCCGGGCCTGGTCCCCCTTCGGGGGACTTGGGCACGACCCAGGTCCCAGCCGGGCCATGCCGGCCCTTTTTCAAAAAAAAAAAAAAAAAAAAAATTTGTTTAACCTATAAATCTGTTTGGGATTCCACAATTTCACATTCCCACTTTGACATTATGATTTAAGCACTTGGATTGGATGCTAGAGGTCAAAGGTTTAAATATTGATCAAAGCAAGTTTTTTTTTAAAATTTTAAAAAATTTTGAGTTTTTGGTAGGGGTGGTGGTGGGCGGAGGCCGGTCGTGGGTGGTGCGGCGGAGGGGGAGGCGGTGGTGGAGGCGGCAGCCCGGTGGTGACAGTGGTGGAGGCGGCCTAGGGAGGCGGAGGCCGGTGGAGGTGGCGGAGGCGGCCGAGGGAGGCGGAGGTGGCGGTGGTGGGCGCGAAGGCGGGGGGCCCGGGCAGGCCGGGCCGAAACCCGAGCATGACCCGGGCCCCGGCGGCCCGGCCCACCTGGCCGCATTCGCCCCACCTGGGCACACCCCGGGTGGAAGGGCGGGCCCGGACCACCTGGGCCGGGTTGAGCCCGGGCCCGCACGAGACTGGACTGTGTGGGTTGCCGGGCCGACCCGGCTCATATCCACAAATGGCAAAATTTTATAATTCATGTAGTAGCATTTATATAGCTTTAGATATAAACATGGAGGTTGAAATATCAATTGACACTGGGTTACTGGTAGACATCTATCATATGAATTGTACCATCTACCTACTAATCAATTGTATATACAATGCACTGCTATCAGTCTCACTCATATATTACATGACGGTGGGCTTCTTTTTTCTTTTTGTACCTGGTTACTTTCTACACCTTGTCTTGCACATCTTAGCGAGCGTCTAATATCTTTTGACAAGTATAATCCTCAACCTGAAAACAACAAACTTGCAATGAAGGATTTGGGTCCTCTTTCCTTCTGATGGCTCAGTGATTGTGTCAATATCATGTTCAATTCTATAATCACAGCCGTCCATTTTTTTTTTTTTGGATGGATGTGATTTGTGCCATATCAGAGAGTCTCTGCTTTGCACTCGGCTCGGATTACTGCCTGTTCATCCTTTGTGCTTTGATCTATTTTAGAGCTTCGTAAATAATCACAGCCGCCTGTAAAATAAAAAACAGTAGTGGTAAGAAATCTAGCGCCCCACTGTTGGGCGAGACAACAATGTGGGGAAAATACAACGAGCATTGCAGGATGCAATGAAATCAATATCTTTTATTTCTTATGGAATATATCGTTTTCATATGCTAATCTCGCTCTTTTATCATTATACAAAGTTTTCAGTTATGCAAACTTTTGTTAATCTTCAACTCACAAGTCGCATAGTCGCCGTGGCTGCTAAACTACTTAACTAGCTATCCAAAGAGAGGCACTGTAATTGCATGAAAAAGGCGCAATTTTTTGCTAAATTTGGAAGTAAATAAATTGCGTCAAATGCTCCCTTTTCTTGCTTTCATACGACTTGCACCAGATATTTCTGATTGCAACACCGAAAACCAAAACCGGTGTGGATTCTCGGTAATTTTTTGGCATCAGAAATTATTAAGGTGACCAGTGGCTAGAAACGTAATTAAAGCTGTGCGAAACGAAATTTTCTCCTACGACTCTTTCACAAAAGTTGTCTGTCTGACCGTCCTTCTGTCTTTATCCATGAGAGAGAGAGAGAGATCAGCAGCATCGTTCCAATCTCCTTCCCCCTCCTCCTTCCCCCTCTCCTCCTCTCTCCCTACAACCTCCTTCTGCTTCCCTCAGCCTCCATTTCCTCCCTCCCTCCAGCCGCCTCTCTTTTTTCAGCCGCCTCCTCTTCCTTTCTCGTCGCAGTCGCCGCTTCCCTCGCAGTCATCGTTTGATTTTTCACCGCCAAACGTGATATTCTAATATTGTGAATCTAAGGACCTAATTGGAGGCAAATATTCAAAATAAAGCGAAGCGAGGTCTTTTCCCGTGACTACTTTACAAAAGTGTATGTTCATTTCGTATGTTCATTTTCATATGAGAAAGAGCAGCAACGAACTTCTTCTCCCCCCGCTCTCTCCCCTATATCTTCCTCCTCCTCCTCTCCCCCTCCAGCCGCTTCCTCCTCTTTCCCTCTGATCGTAGCCGTCGACTCTCGCCGCAGTCGCTCGACTCATCGTCAAAGCGGTATACTAGTATATTATCAAAACCGACAGAAAAGAGATTTTCTTCCGTGACTCCTTCACAAAAAATGACCGTTCGTCTTCACCTCCACAAGAGAGAGAGAAAGAGAGCAGAAAGAGATCTCCTCGCTATCGCTCCTCGTCGTCGCCGTCAATGTCGCAGTCGCACTCCCCCTCCTCCTTATTTTTCCCTCATCCCTCTTCTTTCTTCTCCTTTCTTTTTCATTCTCTTCTTTCTCCTGCACTAGCAAAACTCTAACCCTGTCTTGCACTGCCGCATATCTCCGTTAAAACCAGTTTCTACTACTTCAGTAATGGGGGTGTTTGGATGCAAGGAAGTGGGCGGAAGTAAGGAAATGAGGAAGTATAATTGCTTACTTCTCTATCTATCCAAATACCGGAAAAGGAAAATAAGAAAACTCTTTTTCCTTCTCTCTTTTCTCTTTTACACAACCATTTCCTCACTTCCAAAGTGCTACAGTTAATTTTGTGGTCATGTAAATCTCATTTATAATAAGTTGTAGCACAAAACAGTTAATTTTTTGATCATGTAGATCTCACTTGCATTCTAATTACAGTCTATTTTTTATTTTTCTTAATTAATTTTTATTTTAATATTATTTTGCGGTCAACTTTGTGGTTAACTTTTCCACTTTCACTTTCACATTACCATCTAAACACCGGAAAAGACATAACATTTTCTAAATCACACTTCCTAACAACATCCAAACACCGGAAAACTTACTAACCAGGTTCCAAAAGGAACTATTACCATTCCTCACCTCCTTACTTCTTCACTTCCACCGTCAACCAGGCCCAATATATTAGTTAAAAGTGGCAGAAAAGCAATTTTCTTCCGTCACTGCCCCGCGTTGCTGGTGGAATCGGTCAACGCAAACACGGATACTAGGCTTACTAGCATTATTATTATTATTATTATTATTTTATCTACTCTCCATAAAAAGTGACGCCTTTTCTCTCCACTTTCATTAACGCCAAAAACTCCGGCACGCTCTCTCCCATTCCCTCGCTCAGTGCGCCTCTTTAGACAGAAAATTGAAAATTTAGATTTTTAGGGTTTTTGGTCGCGTTCCCCTTTGAATTGGGCTCTCCCTTTATCTTCTCCTTCAATCAGGCTCTGCCTCAAACTTCACACTCCCTTTCGCTGCCCATGGCCTCAGTAATCAGTAAGAACTCTCTCTCTTTCTCACTTTGAAATTTCTCTTTGGATATTTAATCACCAATTTTTAACGGCATTTCTGAATCACGAAATGCGCCTAAGTTTCTCTTTTGGGTCCTATCGATTGCCGTTGCCATGAAATGAGAGTTATAATTTTAAAAGACTGTCTTGCAAATTCACCAGGGTGATTTTGAGGATTTTATGGATTATGTTCTAAAGTCGCGATCTTTTGATCAACTTTATTAATATTCTTAAAAAAAAAAAAATTGAAGTGTTTTGAACTTGGCTAGTTTGTACATCAACTTTGCCCAATCACCCTACTGTTCAAGACATATGATTTTTTTTGGTTTTTCTATTAACTAATTGGATTCTCAAGGCATCTGAGGGTATAGTAATAAGTCTAAATTATGGCCTGCGCCCAATTACAACAAGTGGAGGATTGCGTTTTATGTATTTCTTCTACTTTGGCTCCTTTCTCATGATGCATTGCATGGCATAGAATTTTAATTGCTTTCTCATAACATAATTATCTTATTTGTTGAAACATAGAGCGATGATTTTCGTATAATTATCTAATTGCTTTAGGACAGAGAGTGGTCAATTTGATTTTTGTACAATTTCTCTGTTGCAGCTCGTTAATTTATTGGATGCTTTATTTCATCTAAATAAAAGAAATTGTATCTCAAGCATCACTATAGAAGGGATTGGTGGGTTTTAGATTCACTGATTTGTAAGAAATTGTCATTTCTAAGTCTGCAAAGGGAAGAAAAGACTGGGTTCTCTTTGTTGTGTGGCCGCAAGGCCACATGGGTCAACTGCTGTAAGTAGAGAATGGTCCGTGGGGCCAAATGATCCCTTTTGGAGGACGAACACAAGCTTTTCACCTTCATTGTCAAGAAGATGGGATTATCAGCTACCTTCTGAAGAACTGGTATATGAGTCTAACGATGAAGGTGTTGTTGCACTTGATGATTCATCTCTCTCCTCAAACAGTAAAGAAAGCAGGAGTTGGATAAATGGAGAACAACTGCGTGATCATCGGTATTCAGCACATGACGGTGCCTTCTCCTATTTTTACAGCCCAGCTGATAGTTATCTGAACCAGCAATTGATGCCACCACCTGTCCAAGGAGTCAGCGTCAACGACTATGTTAGAGGTATGCTGCATTTCTTGTGTCAGTTTGAGTTATAATTCACAATCTGATTTTATAGTTCTAGAGACTTAGATTTAGCTGGTACTATTTCTCTTTTGGGAGGTAGTTAACTAAAAGCCTAATAACATCCTACGTTCTTTTTATTTTATTCTATTATTTTGGTGCTGTTAATCAGAATTTTAGAAAAGAGGATCCTTAAAGACCCGCTCTATGTATTGTTGTTCAGCATTTGTTTTAACTTTCTATTAGCCCTTTTAATGAGGTTTCAATTGAAGCTGGTAAAGAATAAACAGGAGGAGCTATTTTGTACATCACAATAGTACAATTATCATGAAGGCATTATGTTGCCTTTCTAGTTGTTACCCCTCTTAACATTGGTTTCCCAGCCTCCCACCTAGTCACTGAACCACATAGTGCATATGTATAATGTGCCTAGGCTTTGACTTTATAGTTGTGCTTTAGGTTGAAGTCTGAGTGGCCACTGGGCCATTGTTGGCGAAGCTCATGCCTCTCTCTTATTGTGTATTATATTGTTAGTAGAAAGATACCTAATAAGAAAATATGCACTTAGTACTTCCATAAAGGGCCAGAGCAGTAGGATGAACAAAGGATCATCATGGAGGCCATGACTTGGTGTTGCATTTCTACTTCTTGCTCCTATTTCTTTACATGGCCTCCCACCTAGAGACCTACTTATTGACCCGCATCGTGCAAATATACTTAAATCTCCAGAGTGGCTGTAGGCTTGCATGGACAATGAAGCTCACGCCTCCTCTTCTTGCATAGGATGTTTCTTGCCCCCAACCCCCCACCCTCCACCCCAACTAAAAAAAGGAAAAAAAGGAAAAAAAAAAGAAGAGAAAAAGTGCGCACACACTCCACCACCACCCACCCACCCAAACAAAAGGCTAGAGTTAAGTTATAAGATGAATTCCAAGGCAATATAACAGAAGATTACAACGAATTAGAGGAATATTGGCATACTCATACAAAGGATACTTTAAGTTTCATCTGACCAGTGGAAATTTATTTCATAAAAATGGAGCTATAGACAATTCAACAAGATTTTTAGTGAGGAGCCTCACAAGTGTCTAGAATGGTCTCATGAAGTCAAAGGGGGAAAAACCCCAATTCTCTACTGCTTTGGGGTAGGAATTTCCGTCAAGTTGCCAAGGCATGACTTTGTCACATAACATCATTGAAGCATCTTATTTCTTCCATTCAAGTTCAGTGCTATCAGGAATTTATCATCTATTTTTACATTTTATTGTGATCTGTTTACTTTTTACTCTTTTTATTTACCTTATCCATTAGCACAACATTATCTGCATTAACATTGTATCCCTTTTTGAAAACTACCCGTAGTTCTCTAATAACTAGTGTAAAGAGATATGGTTAAATGGTGATACGTGGTGTTACCTAATTGTGCCCACAAATTCACTTCTTTCATAACAACTTGTGATGGTTCACACTGTGTAGTTTGAACACATTACCAAATATGTGTGCCTATTCCTTCATAGACACTAAATTATGTAAATGTTTGTGCTGCTCCACTACCACTACTGCCACCATTAATTTGACGGGTCGTTCAATCGCCAGCGATAACAACTTCTCTAGAATATATTTATTCTCTTCTTCTTCCCTTTCCTTTTCTTTTCATATCCTCTTCTCTTTTCCCTCTTTCCTCGAGCTAGTAGGAAGCTAGGTGGTAGGCTTGCTGCCTGCTTGCACTTTCGGCCTTCTATAACAGGGCAAGTTACACCTTCGTGGCTAGGAAACATGGACACCAACTGGGCTACAAAACAAACCTGACACGAAAGAAATGACAGGGGGACTTGGCAATACATATATTTGGGCACACATGCATGCATCAATAGACAATAGTACACCTAATGGTTAGCACATGTTTTTCATAAGCGGAACAACAAACAAACTAAATTGGAATGATCACGGATCCTTTCTTCTAAACTTTAATATTAAAATTCTTAGATAATAAAACCAAGAAATTAAACCTAAAAAAATAAATATGAAAGCCCAATCTAACACCCAACGTGATGCAAGCCCATGATACTCATATGTTTGAAAGTGGGCCATGCTATGATAATGTCCTCTTATGTTAAGGGTCCCTGTTTATATTTATCCAAGTGGGGACACAGCTGTAGTGTCTGACACTGACTCTTTTGGAAATTTTCCCCTCCTTTAAGTTGGCATGGCCTGACATGTGTAATGCATAATTTTTTCTGGATTTTTCCCCCTCGAGCAGAGAAAGCTTGTTAAACGAGTTTTAGGCGCGCCCCAGTCCATGATGGGCACGTGCTCACTTTGTTGTATAATGATCTCTTAGATTATGGTTCTTCTAATAAATTAAATTTTTTTTTTTTTAGAGTGTTTCATTCAATCATGTTTGGGAAAATATCAATCTTTTCATTTTTTAATCTCTCAATCTTTCAATATCTTTGTTTCTCTTCTCCTTTGCCCCAAGCTCAGGTATTTTTATCCCATCTTCTTTTACACCTATACTATTATATTGATCATTCTGCATATTGCGAGTTCTTTTCATTTGGACATCTTAAACGTCCTTTGCTTTTGATACTTTGACCTCTGTCATATTTTATTGTATCACGGTTTTTTGTCACACATATATGTTCTTTTTTGTTGTCCCAACATACTCCAAGGCCTAATTTTCCATTTAATTTTTTAGTAATCAACTTTCACAACCAATTTTTTTTTTCTTCAGTATTTTTATCTCTAGAAGATATTGCATTGTTCACTTTAAGATTGCACCACTTAGGCAGCTTGCGGTTATATCTCTTTTCTTCTTGCAGTGAAAATGTTCATAACAGCAACTATATGTTTACTGGTCAGGTTATTTTCTAGTATTATCTTATCATTGTTACCCCCTGCTATATCTATACTCTTAGAGAAAACTAATCTATTTCTGGAATACTTGAGTCATTCTTAAAAGGTGACTCAGCAACAACTAGAAAGCTTTTATCCCTGGTGGTTTGGTAAAAGAAGTACTGAGCTTCATATCCACTGTCATATTCAACACTCGGATCATCTATGTGTTGTGTGCACATATAGAGGCAACAGCTAAAGGTTATGGAATGACTAAATGTTCAAAGTTGAAAAGAAGAAGAAAAAAATTTAATGTTTTTCTGGACAAACCAGTGCGCGCGCGCGCACGCGCGCGCACACACACACAACGTTATGGGAGAAGGTAAGTCACAAGTGCTAGATTTGTTTTTGCACATTCGCAGCACGTGTAGAGGGGTTACATGAAGACATGTTGGAAAATTTGGGTTGAGAAAAGTTACTAAAGAGTGGATTTAATGATGGCATGCAATCGGCAATTGAATAGAATTAAATAATAGTAATGTTAGACCCCATCATCTTTCTGAATATTTAACTTTTTATAAATAAGATCACATCGAAACTAAAAAAATTATTTATTTTTTTTTAAAAAAAAATGTATTGTGCACCTGAATATGCCCAGAATCTAGTAAAGAGCGGGTGTACAGTGAAGGCACACTACATATTATATAGGAGTGTGTTTAGCATACCTACCTTCTGTAAGCAAGAGGCTCTTCTCAAGGATGATTGCTATTTAGTATACTGCGTCGAGAGATATCTGAACTGCCTTTATGAAAGATGTATAAACTGTATCCTTTACATTAAAAAGCAAACTTCTAATAGGTGAAATTCCGACCATCTGTGCCAAAAGGTATTCTGAAACACGGGTTGTTTGGAAAGCTTCTTAACTTTCACTGAGTTCACTCTTTTATTTTTCAAATTATGACAAAAATTGAAGTTCAAAACTGATAAGCTGGTATGTTTCTTTGCACTAATATGTGAAAGTGATCTTCTAATATGCCACATCACGTGGGTTGGTAATTAATTTCTGGAATACAACTGTAGTTGTAAGATGCTGTTGTTTTTGTATATAGTATAACATATTTACGTATCTTGACGATAACACGGCGCACCTTATCTTGTGTATATGTCTTGTTTTCTCATACTATAGTATATTTTCTGTTTTGCAGCTTCTGATGGATCATATATTATTCCAGGTTCTGGTATATGAGGAAAGATATCCACTAGTTAGCTATATTGTTGCAGAGGGAGTATTTTCTTAGCATAGTTATGACGCCCATTTTGTTAAGTTTACTACTAACATCTCAAATCTAATTATGCAAGACAATGGCTGCCCCTAATGTTATGATGTGGCTAAAATGCATTAAAGCAGGTTGAATGAGCGGCTCCTGTTCTAATGTGCAATTCCCTATTTCCTTTGGGTTGATGAGTTTCCAAATCATCTATCCCATCATAATCTGTCCCGGCTATCTTGACAAGACCAGCCTTCTTTCTATTCCTCGTCTTCCCAATCTGCTACCCCATTTGGTACTAGAGCAAGTTTTGTTCCTTGGAGTTGACATCACTATGCTGATGCGTCTTGGTAAATGGTGAAAGTGTTGTGACGGTCTTATGCTGTGTTTCAACACCTAGTAGAGGAAGACATCATAGGTTTCCCACAAGTTTTTTTCAAGTGGCTAATTTGCTTCATGTTGAAGGTAAAAGTCTACTGAGTTAATTCAACAGTGATTGATGTCCCAGGAGTTGATTCCATTGAATGTGCCACAATTTAGTCCCATTCCAAAAGTAACCAATCATTGTCGAAGACCTGGAAATTTGATGTCATTGTCTGCTTTGAAGTTGAACCAGGCTGACCGATTGAATCGTGTATTGTGTGAGTGAGTTTTCATTCATATTGGGTGAGTTGGGTCCCCATTTCCTTTGGGTTGAGTGAGTCCTAAATCATCTTTGTAAGTCACCCTGTTTCCTTTGGGTTGAGTGAGTCCCGAAATCATCTATGTTAGCCACCCAGTTTCCTTTAGGTTGAGTGAGGCCCTACTTATTTAATATGAGATGTAGTCGGAAAGTCTTAACCTATGTATCTCCTAGGGTATGAATGTAAGCCATCCCTACTATCTTAATGGATCCTTTCTGTATCTCTTTTGATTTTTATTCGACCAAACTATTACTCGATTTTTTGCAGTATATTTTCTTAAAAACTTGTTGTAGCCTTGTAGGTAGTAAATAATGCTAGTATGCAGCTTTCGTTGACTCGTATAATACTCATGTTCAAACAATGTGAGAAATATGTCTAGAAATTAGCTAGGTGGAGACTTAACTTGGAGATACTGATCAAATTGGAGATGTTGAAAGCGGGATTAATATGATTTATGGAAAGAGGGAAAAGCTATTTTCAGAAATTCTCGAATAAATTCAAGTTTCTTTTGCCTTGTGTGTCTGTGTGTGTCTCTGTGCACGCACACAGGTGCGTGTGTGTGGCCGTATGTGCATGCAGGTGTGGATACATGAATTCTTGACGTGCGCGTATGTGTCCGTGTGCGCTCAGGTGTGAATATACATGAATTCTTGTATAAATTCAAGTTTCCTTTTCTTTTTGTGTGTGTGCGTGTGCGCGCGCGCCTGTATGCGCACGCAGGAGCATGTGTGTTGTGCGTGTGCGGCCTGTGTGCGCACGCAGGTGCAGATACACGCATGTATGTGGAAGAAGTTGTACCTGAAAGTTCTCTTTTTCATCCCTGTATTCAATTCGATGAAATATTAGTCAAACTTAGAAGTAGAAAGTGGGTTTATTATTTCACTGATGCTTTGATAATGTTGAACCTGGTTAGATTTTGTATTCTATGGTATATAGGCTGCATATTCTTTATAAGGGGATGTTTGCTTGCGAAGTTGAACCTGGAAGTTCTTAACTTCAACCCTGCATTCAATTTGATGAAATATGGGTCTAACTTCGAAATATAAAGTGGTTTATTATTGTCACTTACGTCATTAATGCTCTGATAATGCTGAATCTGGTTACATTTGTATCCTCTGATGTAGCGTATTCTTTATAAGTGGACATGCAATGCTTGAGCTCTCCTACATTTTACATTTACAGAAATTTATCCCCTTTTATTTCTCATGATGGCTGAACATAATTCTGATTTTCTGCCAGAATCTTCATCTGTGCCTCGAACTTTCTCACTGTTTGCAGAGGTATTTCATCTGCACCCTTGTCATATAGATAAATATTCTATGACAACTTTGCCTTCACTGAATTTCTGAGGTTTTCTTTTTAGGGAACTTCAAGAATTCCAGAAAGTGTCAGGTCTTTATCCTCGCGATCTGATGATAGTGAATATGAGCCTGCACCCAAAACCCATGCTTCCTCCTACCACAGTTTTTCAAGTTGCTGTTCGTTCATGTCAAAGCCTATCCACCCGTTCTCATTCTCTGAGTATGCTGTTGACGATGAAGAATATTATGGTGCTGTTTTGCCCTAACTTTAATAACAGTCCACATCCTTGCACGAGGTCAGCTCATGCATTCACTGACCGGTCTCCTGTATCATTGAATTTAGGTCATACCCCTCGAAGAGGACCTTCCCGGAGGAGTGGTAACAGCAGCATAGATTTCACTGATGTGTCTGGACCATTGGAAACTGAGTACGTGAGGCTTCCACATAAGAATCTGTATGGAAGCTCCAGATGTGGACTTTGTGGTAGGTATCTGTCACAAAGATCACCATGGAGTTCCCGCTGCATGGTTTGGAGTGGAGATATGCCGATCACTGGTGTTCTGTCATGCTGGCATGTGTTTCATGCTGAGTGCTTGGAGAGAGTCACTCCCAAGCCACAAAAGCACGACCCACCTTGCCCGGTCTGTGAGAAGTCGGAGAATGGTAATGGTGTGGAGCAGTGGGCTATCTGCAGGCTGAAAAATGGACTGCCAAGGCTAAGGTCACTTGGAGAGGAAGGGCCATCAAGGGTTTGGAGTTGTGGCCAGGCAGGAGACTCTGTAGAAGGAGCCATAGACGTGCCGAACGGAGTAGTAGTATGTTGTTAAGAAATCGAAATCGTCTCAAGAGACAACTGTCCTTGAAGGGAAATTTAGGCAAGGAGAGGACTGTGCGAACTCAAAAAGAAGTCGGTTGTGTTCACCTTGGGCATCTCTTGGAATAGTAGGTTGTTCGAATCTGGTACCAGCTCTGGCACTGAAGAGATGGTGAGCTCTCTCGGTCTAAGGTAAGAACTCAAAGTACATCTTATATAGTTTATAGCTATGCTGATGTTTAAGAAGTCCCTTTGGTGGTTGTTTTTGGGTGGTGGTGGTCATCGTCGACAACAATGTTATCTCTGCCTGTTTATAGATAATTCAGTTCTTTGGTAATTGATACTGTCAACTAGAGAATGCATTGTCCTGTAACTATTACTTTGGATCTCGATGCTGTAATACTTGAAAGCCGGCTCTTGAATACATGTTACACTGGAAAAAGGTTCTAATCACTTGTAATTTTTTGTCTTTAACTTTCTCTCGTCTTATCATTCATCTTATTTGGTAGTCTTGACTGAATGTAGATTGCTTTGAACCTTGCCTACTCTGATTCTTGTACACCTGATCCATGATGTGATTTATTTACTTATTTTTCTAATTTAGGCCTAAAGCTTATATAATCTTGTTATTAGTTTTCACACTATAACTAGCGAATGACAATTCTGATGTAGGTCTGAGGACACAGCTATTGCCACACCGTTGTAGTCCGAGATACATGTATTATTAGTTGTGATGGTCATCAAAACAGTTAATCCCAAGCACGACCATGTATTCATCTCATAGGGCTTCTGTTTTGGATTATTGGAAAGAAATCTCCCTGTTCCTTGTTCTGCTTTTAGTTCAGTACAGATCAACAATTTGATGGCTTGTTCTTGGCTTGCAACTCTCTTCTATTAGACTCGTCATTTGCCTTCAGTTGTGGATCCTGTATTGGAACACATTTGCTGTCTTCCCTGTCTGCCATGTGTTGATTGCTTTGTTGTTCTGGAGAGCTAAACTAAGTGATGTGAGACGTGTACGTGTGCCAAAGCAATAGATAAAATAACTCAAATAAAACGTTTCACCAACAAGAATGATCACCGGTAGGAATTAAACAGTTAAGATTAACTATGTTTTTTTTAGCGTGTCTGTATTAGATCAATTCAAATATCAAAGTACTAATTAGAGTCATGATTATTCAAATATCAAAGTACTAATTAGAGTTATGATTCTACGTGCAATAAAGAAGTCAATCAACTAAAATGGGAAAAATAGATTTACACACTCACATTTAAAGTGGACAATAGATCAAGATCGATAGTAAATTAGAGATGTATATTCAACTTGTTAATATTTGATAGTAGATTGAAAGTACCTTTGAAAACTCTGTAAATTAAATTTGATCTTGTTTTGAATTATTGTAGTTGTGCAGTGCTCTTATTCACGAACTCAAAGTTCAAATTGTGCATGATTTGAATTCTAGATGAGAAAAATACAACTTGAGAACGAACCTTGAACGCTTTAACGAGTCTGTTTTTATTGTAGCATTGGTGGAACTGTAGCAAGTTATTATGGAGAGTATTGTAGCAGATACTATAGAGGGTACTGTAGCAGGAAAGAAGACAAAAAAGGAGAGAATAATTTTCTAGGGTTTTCTTTTTGCTTTGAGGAAAAAGATAAGAAATTTGTGGAGAAAGATAACTTTAGAACTAGACCTTGAGATTAGAAAGAGGAGAGAGGTACTTTTGGCACTTGGAGGTGCACACAACATGGGTAGAGAGGGGATAGGCTAGTTTGGGCTTCACACTCTAAACTAGTGTTTCTCTAGGGCTTTCGACCAAATAAAGAAATTGGCACTCACAAAATTTTGAGAAAATTTCATAACTTCATTGATTTTTTTTTAAAATTTTAGTACATTAGGGGGTCTTTTTATAAATCAAACAAAATCGTACTTCTAGTTACAAGCGGAATAGAAACTAATCCTAAAAGAAATCGAAAATTTAAAATAAAGAGAAAATTACATGAAAAGAAAACTACTAATCTTACTACAATTCTAATTATTAAAAACCAAAGTACAAGAAATAAAAACTAGTAATTCTAATAATAGTAGAACTACTGGATCCATGTTGAGTTGGTGTGTCTTCTTCAACGATGATAGATACATCATGATCTTGATTTTCACATCATTCTCCTTGTGTTGGAGAGAGCTCGACTCCATCGAGTCAGAAATAAAAGTGAACTCATCTTGCTCCAAAGTGTCGGGATTAATCTGTTGTAGTGTACTTTGGTCTTTCTACATGTCATCAATTGATGCCCTTCTTTTCCATCGAACAAATACTTATACTTACGAGTCATGATAATTTCATCATTCAAAATTTGATCAATCTTACCAATTGTGTCTTGTAAAATATTTGAAATTGGTGGAATGGAGGATCTCTCAAAAATAGGCTCATAAATGGCTCATAAATAAAAAAGTTGCTACGGTTAAAATCAAAACATTTGTAATCTACTAGATCTTCAATATTGAAAATAAAACTAATATTAAAATCTTACATTACAATTTAGTTTCTTCAAAATTTGAAACGGATCAGTAATACAAGCATGTAAAACATCTCGAACATTAAAATTTTTAAACATTTTTCTATTGTCAAATCGAATCTTGTAGTGGACGTTGTTTTGAACAATTTTATTCATGACTTCCTTATGCAATTTGTGATGTGATTCCACGTGTACATGTGATGCAAAAGATGATAATGTAGACTCATGGACGATATCGGTTTGACAATCTGTGTGAGATCGGAAGATAGTAGAGAACTTAGACTTAGTACCTAACATGTACCACATGGTTCTCCAAAAGTAGAGATAAAATCAGTCGAGACTAGACATGGTTGTGGAACTCCTATTGTTATGAACTTGAATCATGGTACCTTAAACGAGTGAGAGTGGGGTGACGACATTAATCTATCATTTTCGAACACCTCAAAGAATACTGCATTAGTGTAGCTTTCATTGTTCACGATATAACTTTACAGTTTTTTGTTTCCTAATTGCGAAAATGCAGTTCTAATAATGGGTAAGTGAGTCAAATGTGTGTCCCTAATGCAGTTGGGTGTAACATCTTTAGAAAAGACGTCAACAAACTTCACAATCACAATGGTGACTTCGGGAGAAATCAGACTACTGTCTTTAGGGAGGACATCGGTAGATACTGTAATCACTGGGGTGACTTTGGGAGACTCAACATCGGGTTGGGTGTCACATATCAGTGGTAGTTTGTCTTGAGACTCCTTTGGGGGCATCACTAAACTCTTTTAGTACGGAAGTGACTGCCGAAGGAATAATGTTATGCAACTTAGGGACTGCAATGAGAACTCTGTCTATAATGACAACCCTAAAGAGACTGGCGCAAGTATCAAATCTTTGTCCATAACCTTGACAATTATCGCAATTAACAGGGGATTACTTCTTTTTGGTGCTTTTGTTTCAGTGGTCCTTAATATATGCCTAGGTGGAGATATAATCGTTTTAGACCTATGAGGTTGAACAGATGGGGAAGACCTAAACTTATGATGACACATACTTGATTTTTAACTTTTCTTTCATCCTATCCCATGTGAATCGTTTGATGAAGTCGGGCTTTTCTATCTCATTTCAAACCAGTTCAGTATTGACTAGCTTGTCCAGTCAGTTTCGTGATGACGAACCTGATTTTCTCAGTTTCAGAAAATAGGTACCAATTGAAGTATATCTCTATGCTTTGTAGTCAATCCAGAAAAATTTGAGGATCTCTTAAATAATCAGAATAATCCAGACGATCATCAAAAGTCGATACATCCATAGTGGTGATGTGAGAATTTTTATATTCAATTTTTATATTTTTATTTTTATTTTTTATGCAAGAAAGCAGTAAAATTTCTAAAAAGTGCCTAAATGATGCAAATATATACTATTTTTTATTCTTTTTATTTTTTTTTAAAGATTATCAGATTAATCAAACCCTAATCTTACCAGTCAAATTGGTCAGATCTGCGTAACTTAGGTTGGAGATTTTTCACTCTTGGCGTTTTTTAATTACAAATTCACGTTGAGTACCCTTTCTTAGTTAAACACCAATCATACGAAATTTTGGGAAAGACTTACCCTTTAATGACGCCTAAATTACACTAATTTTTTTCTTTTAAGTTTTGAGTAAATTTAACTAGCTGCAAGAAAGTAAATGAACATGATTAATATTAGTTAATTATGCTATGATACCAAATTGATGTGAAACGTGTACGTGTGCATAAGCAATAGATGAAATAACTTAAATAAAATATTTCACCAATAAGAACAATCGTCAGTAGGAACGGATTAAAACAGTTAATATTACGGGCCTGTTTGTTTCGTTGCAAAACGTCGCAAATCGTAAGTCGTAAAATGAGAATGAAAAAAATGAACTGTAGCAGAGAAAATATATTGTGTTTTACGGTGTTTGGTTGATAAAGTGGAGTGTAAATGAAAAAGTATATTGTGTTTTACGGTGTTCGGTTGATAAAGTGAAAGTGTAAATGATATAGTATATTGTGTTTTACGGTGTTTGGTTGGTAATGTAAAAGTGTAAGTGGAAAAGTTGACCACAAAATTAACTGTAGCAGTAATTTAAATATTATAAATACTATTAAATTAAATCTACTATTACAAATTAAATTGTATTAATAAATTTGAGATAAAAAATTAATAATCTTAATATTTTATTTATAACAATAATATTAATAAAATATTAGTAAAATTAGTAAAATATTACTACAATATTAACTAAATAAGTAATTATAAAATTTTAAGAAAATCTAAAGAAACTGAATAAAATTTTAAGGATACTAATAAAACATAAATATTAAAAAAATCTTAAGAAAATTAATAAAATATAGTTATAATATTATAATATTATAAAATACTTAAGATTATTATAATATTAAATTTTATGATAATAATATCGTAATATTATAAAAATATAAAATTAACAAAGTAAAATATAATTATAAATTTAATAATGAAATATTATTATGATATTATTATAATGAATTATTACAATATTAACATAATAAAATATTAATAAAATTTTAAAGTATATTATAATATTAATAAAGTAATTATTTATATTAAGAAAAAATAAATTAAATATATAATAATTTTATATTAAAACACATTATTGTTATATTAATAAAATATTAAATTTAAATAAAATATTAAGAAATTGGTGTAAATATTAATAAATAATAAAGTATTAAATAACAATATTAAATTATATATTAAATTAAAATAATAAAATAGTAAATATTAAAACAATCTTAAAAATAATAAAAAAATAAAAAATACCAGTATAAAATAATTCGGTAAGAAATTAAACACTATTAAAAATATTAAATATATTAAATATTTAATAATATTAAATTATATATTGATTATCAAGTAACTGCTTTGGCACTACGAATGTATTACAAGTAGAATTTACATGACCACAAAATTAACTGTAGCAGTTGCAAGTGGGAAAATTTGAGTGTAAAAGTGAGATTTATATGACCACAAATTTAACTGTAGCAACTGCAAGTGGGAAATGAGAGTTGTATTTTGCGAAATGTTTTGCAACGAAACAAACAGCTGAAAATGGAAAAGAGTTTTACGACTTGCGGTTTTGCGGCGTTTTGCGGGGAAACAAACAGGCCCTACGTATGTTTCTTTAACATTCATGTATTAGATCAATTGAAATCTCAAAGTATTAATTAAAGTCATGATTATACAAGTAAACATGTTCTACGTGCTATAAAGAAGTCAAGCAACTAAAAGAGAAAAATAGATTCACACACTTACATTTAAAGTACACAATAGAACAAGATCGATAATAAATTAGATATGTATATCCAACTTGTAAATACTTGATAGTAGATTGAAATTGTACTTTTGAAAACTCTATAAATTGTATCTGAACTCATTTTGGATTGTTGTAGTTGTGCAGTGTTCTTCTTCACGAGCTCAAAGCTTCAAACCGTGCGTGATTTGAATTCTGAATGAGAGATAAATCTTAAAACAAATCTTGAATGCTTTAACAAGTTTGTTTTCACTGGAGCAGCGACAATACTGTAGTAGCGACAGTACTGTAGCAGATTACTGTAGCCGGTTACTGTAGAGGATACTGAAGCAGAAAAGAAAATAAGGAGAAAGAATAACTTTTCTATGATTTTTTTCTTTTTAAGGAAAAAGATAAGAAATTTGTGGAGAGAGATAACTTTAGAACTAGGGTTTTAAATTAGAGAAAGAAGAGAGATATTATCAACACTCGGAGGTGCACACAACAGAGGTGGGAAGAGATAGGCTAGTTAGGACTTTACACTCTAAACTAAGGTTTCTCTAAGGCTTTTTTCACCAAAGAAAGAAATTGAGAGAGAGAGAGATCATCACTCATACAATTTTGAGTATTTTTCATATTTTCATTGATTTTTTTTTTAAAAATTTAGTACATTAGGGGTCATTTTATACATCAAACAAATCATATTTCTAGTTACAATCCGAATAGAAATACTAATCCTAAAACAAATCAAAAATCTAAAATAAAGAGAAAATTACATGAAAAGAAAACTGCTAATCTTACTACACAATTCTGATTACTAAAAAACAAAAGTATAAGAATTAAAAACTAGTAATCGTAATGCTAATAGAATTACTGGATCCATGTTGAGTTGGCGCGTCTGTTCCAACGGTAATAGATACGTCGTGATCTTGGTGTTTTGATTTCCGCATCACTAAGATCTTCCATCAGTTGTGGAAAGGTTTGCAGAACAATATCTAGAACTAGGTCTCATGAAATCTGTTGAAATAACAAGCATGGACATTGTTTTTTCCCCTGGGCCCTGATTCTTGGCTGCAATTCTGAGAGTGCACACTGAGCTTGCTTTGTTGGGTGATGTTGAAGCTGCATGCCGATCTGACTACATTAAAAATCCATTTGTGGTTGTTTTGTTTCTTATAAGCATCATCCTGCAGTTGGAACCGAGTCTAACTACAAAGTTGGCACTGCACACTGAGCTCCAACTACTCTGGTAACTAGTTGTATGCTGAGGAGGACAGGGCTTGTCACTGAGGCATGCACACGCGCGCACACGCACACCTTCCTCATATTCTCATATTATATCCTGTTAGATAGGACAGTGTTAAGACCCAAGTAATGCGTTTTAGTATCTACAGGGTGTTGTTGAAGCTATAGGCAGCATTGATTTGCTTTGCCTTGAAACCATGGAACCATGGTTCCAAGAGTTCATCAGAGAAATCCTCTTATTTCAACTCTTAATGTGTAACTGATCAACAGCTGACAAACAATTGGGATGCTTGAAATATCTCAATGTCAGCCTGTTTTAAGAACTTTGGAACACTGTCCTTGAGGACCCTCAGAAATCATTTAGGCAAGCTAGTTATCAAGTTGATCTCCCATATGGGGTGAAGCCATGAGTTGTGTTTTTTCTGGACTTCCATTTATCTGTGTGAATCTAGTGCCTTCAGCCGGCTTATGCTTTTCTTTTTTTCCGAATGGTAAATGCTTTGAGAAACATAGATGGAGGTAATACGATAAGATATAGAGGCTAAAGGTCTTAGTGAAGACATATTGCTCGATAGGAATAAGTGGAGAAAGCTGATCCATGTGCGCGATCTGGCGTAATTCTTTTTGGTTCACGTAGCCTACCCCGAATACTTGGGACAAATGGCTTAGTAGTAGTAGTTGTTGTTATTGTTGTATGCTTTGAGAGAGAATTCTCCCTTGAGCACCAAGACATCTCCTAAGCATAAAATACTTCTCCAATCACTTATTTACTAAAGGAGCTCAAATAGGTAGACTTTTAGATGTATGTATACTATGGTATAATTCTAACTCAAGCTTTCTAACACGAATCTACTTCAAAGCAAAGCTCTATTACATGTGGGACCATTCACAATTCCAGGGAGTGGGCCTCACAAGTCATACTGTTAGATTTGAGTTGGGGAATTTGAGTTCGAAAAGCTTCATTCATATTTATAGCCTGACGCAGCCATGCTTTATAAGCTTGTAGCAACTACCTGCATGCAAGGCTTATCCTCTAAAGTCTAAACCATTTAGCTTCCCTTATCCTTCCATGTTAAATGAAAACAAAAACAGAACATTGAGGAGGTTTTGGTGGCCTTGGAAGTTCTAGCTGTTCTGTACTTATACTGTTCAGTTATTCACAGTTCACAGTAACATCTCCATGTTGCAAAAGTGTTGGTTTCTATTTCTATCTTTTTTTCTTTTTCTTTTCTCGTTGAAAGGGAAGACAACTATTGGAATCTGGACCATCATGTGTTTTTGAAGATAGAAGTGGGGACTCTGGCCTTTGTCACTCTTATGTTGCACCTCTTAGCTGTTGTCAAGCGTCAAATATTGCTGAATGCAATGAGTTTGCTAGGGAATGATGCCTAGTCTCCCGAGTCAAGGTTTCTATTAGAGTAGAAAAATGATTATTTGTTATAGTAGAAATAAGATTTTTCTTTTTTTTAATTTTGAATTCTTTTACTCTAATTAAGACATCGTGTATTCTTATAGTCTTATTAGGACATGTATTTTTTTCTTTATAATAAACGATCACACCCTAATTGATGGTATATGGTCTTCATTTATCTTCTTCACCTCAACATGATATAAAGTAAAAATCCTAACTCTAGCCTCTTATTAAAAAAGTCCTATCCCAAATTTCCTATTCTTGCCAAAAGAAAATCCCCAAAATCCTAAAATTAGATTTTCCCCTTTTCTTTTCTTCCTTAGATTCTTTAGTTTTCCTTGAAAAAAATATCTTTCCCTCTGTTGGTTTTCCTTTGATTAGGAAAAAAAAAGGTTATTATAGCAAAAAATCCCGAAAATCCTTTCGAAAATTTCTCAAAAATCTAAAATTTCACTGTTCATCATCTTCTTCATCGCTTCTCTCTCACCAAAGCCAAAATCAAAACCATCAGCTCGAATCATATCTGCAAACCACCTCTGAGCTCGCCGATAACTATTCACCCCACTCTATGACTTTGCCGATGTTTCAACAGCACGCCGCAGAGCATTCCTCGACAATTTCTTCTGTAAGTCACCTAGAGGGGGTGAATAGGTGACAAGCTAATCTAATGCACAACAATGCAGAATTAAAACTAATTATGCAAATTAAAAACTAATACGCAAACACATAAAGTATAACACAAGAGTATAGCCGAATTCCCGGTGAAGGGCTCTGGACTATCTCCTCAAGATTCTTCTAAATTAAGAGTTGAGGTGTCACTATGACTTTCTTGATTGAATACAAGTGTGAGCAAACAATCCCAAGCATATATCGGTTAAGCACTAATATATCAAGCATATAAAAGATAAACAATATAAGCATGCAAGATATATAAACACAAGTGAGAGAGAGATGAGCAATCGCAAACACGAAAGAATTGTTTCGAGGTTCGAGCACACTTGCTCTACATCCTCGCCTTCAACATTATGAAGATTTCTACTAAAATCGATCCCGCAAGATCACTCGGTACCGCAACACCTACAACGAGCTCCCTCAAGAACTCTTGGACCCGCAAGCCCCTCACTTGTTCCTGCAAAAGCAACACAACACGAACACACAAGTTCGTCGAGGCCGCAACCTCTACAACTCCTCCAAATATAAAGATGGAATACTTGGTGATCACTTCTCTTTGATCACCAACAAACACTCTCACAAACAAAGCTTCCATAAGATAGATCGACTATGAAAAACTCAAGCTTGTGTGAGAAAAACTTGGATAGATTTGGAGGTAGAAAACTCAAGAAAGCTTTTGATAAAATCAAGAGATTCACTTTTGAAAAAAAAAGCTCCTTTTGATTTGAAAATGAAAGCTCTAATAATTTGTTGAAAACTTATTTGAAAGATAAGAAAATAGCTCTAAAAAACTCTCCCAAAAATCTTGACCAAAACTGGCCCAAAACCTCAATTTATAAAGGCTGTCAAAAACTAGCCGTTGGGGCCAGATTGGCCATCGGTTGACCGGCCAACGGTGGGTTGCCAGTCGACCTCCCAGTTGACCGCACCCAGGTCTTGATCTGTCGGTCGACCGAGCCTAGAACTAAAGAGCACTGCTCTCTGGCCGGTCGACCGCTCGGTCGACCGGGCCCGTCAACCGGCCCTCAAGCCAGGCTGTGCACATTGGTCGATCGCTCGGTCTACCGACTTCTGGTCCGGTCGATCGGTCGACCGCCAGCAGCCAGGTCAGGGAATATTAGGGATTAAAACTGTTGGCCCAAAGACCCATCACTCTAGTTTTGATGATGATCAACTCATGTAGTTATGTTTACTAATGATCTTGTGTTTAATTAGTGACAGATTTATGATCAAGATCTTAGTAGGTGCAATCTTCAACAAAGGATTTAAAGTTAAGTTTTGGAGCTAGCACGGTGTTTGGACCAAGTCAAGAAGGCTTCAAGTGAAGACTTCAAGAAGATGAAGACTTGTGTCTAGGTTTATTTTTAGAAGATTTTGTTTTTAGATAAAATGTAAATGATAGAGTAGTTGGTGGATTGCTCAAGTATCATATACACACACTCTTGATTTAGTTTTGTTTTTACAAAAGATTTTCTATTTTAGAAAATACATGTTTGGTTTTTGGTATTCAAGTTTATATGTTTTATCCAAAATCATGTTTAGTGCTTAATGTCAAAAACATAGATATTTCACCATGTTTGTGTAGTGGATCATATCCATACACACTATGCTTTAATAGAGTTTAAATATCTTGTTTTTGTATTTGGAGAAGTTTTGGAAAAAACAAGTTTTGGAAAAATCAAGTTTAGAAAATACTGTTTTTAGTTTGAGCCAAAATTTCTAACTTATAAAAATAGTCCAAATCATTTGTAACATGCCTTGATTTTGTGCAAGCATGTTTGTTCATCAAAGTATAACATCAAAACTATTTTTGTAGATTTTCTATGATTTTATGGGATTTTATTTGAGCCAAAAAAAGACCAAGTTTTTATCCCTTTAGTTTTTCTGTTCCTGGCTTCAGCCAGTCGACTAGTCGACCAACCAAGTCGACTGGGGCTGAAGTCGGTCGACCGGCTTGGTCGACCGACGTGCACAGACGTGCACGCCAGTTCTGCAGGATGGCCGGCGGACCGACCCGGTCGACCGTCCAGAGAGCTCTGCTCTCTGGAAAGGCCCCGGCCGACCGTGCGGTCGACCGGACAGAGAGATTGCTTTCTGTATCCTGGCTCGGTCGACCGGGCAGTCGACCGATGGCTCAAACGGTCTGAAATATGACCGTTGGCCGGCCGACCGGACGGTCGACCGTTAGGCCTGACAGACCTCCAACAGCTAGTTTTTCTATCCTTATAAATTTGGGGGTTTGGGCATTGTTTTTCACCAAGATTTTTAGTGGACTTTGAGCCAGTTTTTCCACTTCATTAAAAGAGTTTTCTCCTCTAAATTGAGAGCTAATACTTCCAATCAAAAGGGGAGTTTTATTTAGAGTGTGTTAAAAGTGATTTCTTTGAGTTTTTTCCTCCACCATCTCTTTCCTTGTTTTCTCACACAATACTTGAGCTATCCATTGCTATATCTACCTATAGGGATTTGTTGTGAGAGAATTTTAGGTGATCAAGAGTTGTGATCACCAAAGTTCATCTTTGCTCTTTGAGGAGGCGGACGGTTGTGTTCGCATTTGTTTCGGGTCCTAGTGAGGACTCGGTGTTTCGAGTTCGGGTGTGAACTCTTTATTTGAGGTGCGGCCTCGGCGAGCCGGTGGGCTTGCGGTGTGTACGGGCTAGAGAGTCCGAGGGATTGTAGGTGTTGCGGCACCGAGGAGTGATCCATTGGGATCGATTATAGTGGAAATCCTTCGTGTGTCGAAGGCGGGGATGTAGAGCAAGTATGCTCGAACCTCGAAACAAATCCCTTGTGTTTGCGATTGCTCTCTCTCTCTCTCTCTTTGTCTCTTGTTTATATCTTGCATGCTATTACTTGTCTTATCTTTACATGCTTGATATATTGTGTGCTTAATTGATATACATGCTTGGGTTGTTTGCTAACACTTGTATTTAACCAAGAGAGCCAACGCGGCACCTCAACCCATATCCAGGGGAATCTTGAGGAGTTAGTCCAGAGCTCTTCACGGGGAATTCGGCTACACTCTTGTGTTAAAGTTGGTGTTTAGTGAAATAGTTTTGTTTAGGTCATTATAGTATTTAATTCCGCATTATTTGGCATTAAGTGACCATTAGATTAGCCATCACCTATTCACCCCCCTCTAGGTGAACTTATAAAAACTTGTTCTTTCAATATTCTATAAAATCTCATAAAATCTCATAAAATCCACAAAAATAAGTTCATTGAAATACTTTGAATAACAAATATGTGTGATCAAAAATCAATACATATTACAAACATATTGAACTATTTTTGCAATAAAGAATTTTAGCTTTAAACCGGAAATCGTATTTTTCAAAATCAATCTTCAATTTAAAAAACGATTTTTCAAAACTTGTTCAAATACAAAAACAAGATATTAAAACTTATTTGAAGCATAGTGTGTATGAATTTGAGCTAATACATATATAAAATGAAATATCTATTTTTTTGACAATTAAGCTCTAAACAAAGTTTTGATAAATACAAAAACTTAAAAACCATGAACTCAAAACATCAAACATTTAAACCAACAATGTATATAGATGAAATTCATTATACATATAAAATATGTAAACTTGTTTTGATAAATTCTATTCATGAAACATAAAGATATCTTCTCTGAAGCTCAAAACCAAAACGGTATTTTCTAAAATCAAACTATTCTTATGAAAACACTATATAAATTTGTGTATGTGTATGTATGAGCTTGAGCAATTCACAACTAATCTATCCTTTACATCTTGTCTAAAATAAAAATCTTAACACTTACAAACATGACACAAGTCTTAAAAATCTTCTCTTGAAAATCTTTTTCTTCATCTTGACTTGGTCCAAACTTTGATCCATGAGCTAGACTCCTCTTGAGTACTTGATGCGATCTTGATGTGCGAGCTCTTAAATCAACACGTGCTAGTTTCAAAACTTGACTTCGAATCTCTCATTGAAGCTAAACACTGACTAAGATCTTGATCAAATATCTGAAACTAAATAGACACAAGATCATTAGTATTATAACTACATGAGTTAATTATCATCAAAACAAGAGTGAAGAGCCTTTGGGCCAACATCTTTATCTTCACATTGATCCCGAGACCCATCGCCCATCACCCTTAGCCTGCGTCCTCGCCAGCCTCTAGTCGACACAGATTCAACGTCTGAACGACGCCGCATCAACCCTCGACCTCAAGACTTCATTGCTTCAACCTGAAAACGCCCAAGCTTTGCCAATTGAGTCTGACTTGCTTCAGCTTCGCTTTTGACACTGACCCATTAGTACAAGATCGACTCGAATTCGAAATCAAATCTGAGTTAGACCCCACTTGACAACAACTCTGCCACCTTGATTGCGACCTCGATGTGACTCGTCGATGTTGCTAGGACAGTCTTCACTTTTCATCACCCACTGACGTCGCCAACACCTTGACATCGCAGATTTGCATCTGCCACTACCTCTTCAGCCTCTACCGCACCCACCTTCATCGTCGACAGCCCTGGATCGACACCCGATCTCTGCTCTGTCCCATTCTCATCTAACATCGTTGATGTCTTCTTCAACTTTCCATGTACTTGACTGCGCTCTCTGCTTTCTGTTCTGATCTCATCTACACCCTTCCCTGTCATCAGTAACCCTATATAAACCTATGTTTTTATGCGCCAACAAGATCTGGTTCTTTTACTGGCTGGAATGCAATCAGTTGCTGAATATTGCTACTGGTTACTAGTGTTGTTTTGTCTTTGCTACTACTAATTTGCCATATTTGAGCTTTGTTGGTGCTGTTGATGCTTCGTTTTACTAGAGTACTGATGACTGTACTCATGGCTACTTTATATTCTGCTCCGTTCTCTTTATTAATGTTATTCATTGCATCTGATGATTATATCTGTTGATTTCTGGATTTCTCTGCTATTCATCTATTTGTTTGTGTCGTAATCACGTTCACATTCTTTATTTTCTACTATATAAGTTCTTTCCATTATGGCTGGGTATAAGGATGGTCGAGGTAATACTTCTCGAGGTCGTAGTGGTATGTCCTTTTGTAGTCATAGTTTATCTACTAGGCGCCGAGTTTTAGTCGCGGTCAGGATAATTCTGGAAAGTGTACTTATTGCAATCGAACCAATCACACGATTGATTGATGTTGGGAGTTGTATGGCAAACCTTTCAGGCCTCCTCGAGCTGCTTATTTATCCAATCCTGCTGGATCATCTACTGCATATGACTCTAATATTCTTGGTACTTTCACTGACGAATTTGTGACTCTATCAAATCTGAGTATAATTCGCTGATTCAAAAGATGCATTCAGTCTCTACTTCAGACATTACTATCTTGACACATCCAAATATTTTTGTCTAGCAAATTCATCAGCTTCATCTTGGATCATTGATTCTGGTGCGTTAATCCACATGACTGATAAATTTATAGTGTTTTTCACTTTTCACATAACATTTTTTGTCCCTTTTATAATTTTTTGTGATGGTAGTTCCAAATAAGTGCCAGCACTGGCAATGCCAATCTCATTTTTTTCTCGCACTCACTGTTGTTAATTATATTCCACGTGTTCCTTTTAATTTTGTATTTGTAAGTCATTTGACCAAACCTCTTTAGTGTTTTATAATTTTTTCTTTTTCATCATATACTATTCAGGACTTTCAGACAAAAAAGTGATTTTTGAGGTATGAGCAAGATGTCTGTATTATCTTTAATGCAGTGAACAACCTAAAGTGGGCGCTTTTGCTCTTGCGTTGATGAGTTTGTGATCCAATGACACTTACGTTTAGGTCATGCATTTTAAAAATTATTAAATTGTTATTTTCTTCTGTTAAGACCTTTTTTAAATTATAGTGAGCCATGTAAGTTTGGTAAACATCATTGAATTTTTTTTATTTAGGATAGTTAATCGTTGTAGTTCTCCATTTGAAGTTGTTCATCTTGATATTTGGGATCTTACTAGAGTTAAAAATGTATCTGTTTTTCTTATTTTGTAAATTTTATTAATGACTATCCTTGTATAACTTGATTATTTTTAATGAGATAGCTCTAAAATTCTCGTATTTTTTCAAAAATTTCATTTAGAGATTAGTACTCAGTTTAATTATTTACTTAAGATTTTACAATCTGATAATGCTTTAAAATGTGTGCAACATGCTATTCAAGATTATTATGTTTTTCATGGTATAATCATCAAATTTCGTGTGCACATACACATCAATGAAACGGTGTTGCTGAAAGAGGAAATCGTCATTTATTAACATTGTTCAAAAAATAATAGTTCATATGCATATTTTCAAGTGTTTTTAGGTTGACACAGTTCTTACTGTTTGTCACTTAATTAATAGGGTTTCTTTTCTATTTTAGATGGCAAAACCTTATTCTCAGTTCTTTATTCTAAAAAATAAATGTCTGATTTAGCTTGAAAGGTTTTGGGTGCAAATATTTTGTTCAAATTCTCAAAAAAGGACATGATAAATTAGAGTCTCGAGCAGTTCGGTGTGTGTTTCTAAGATATTCTCGAACACAAAAAGATATTGATGTGAATCCTACAATTGGAAGTATGTGATTTGTGTGGATGTTATTTTTTGAAACACACTTTACTTTTCAGCCTCTCTGGATTCCACTACAATTTCGTTAATCACTCCTATTGCTCTTCCTGTACCACTAGACAACTCGCCTCCAGTCCAATTTTATCAATGACGCAAGAAGATTACCACTGATCCTGACGGTTTAACTCCTCATCAGTCAATTGCTTTCACTGAAGTGCCTGAGTTTCTCATACCTCTTCGAAAAGGTGCCCGTTCTTACAGTTAGCATCCTATAGTTAAAGTGTATCTCTCATTTATTTGTTTAAATACTTTAGTTTTGCAGCCACACTATCTTTTATATCTCTTCCAAAATTTTATCGTGATGCTATGTTGGTTCCTGAATGAAAAAGTGTTATGGATAAAAAAAATGATTGCTTTGCATACTAATGAAACATGAGAATTAACTTTTTTACCATCAGGAAATAAACTGTTGGTTGTTGATGGACATACACTATCAAATTTCTCCACAATAGACAGATTGATCGCTTGAAGGCAAGATTAGTTGTCAAAGGCTACACACAGACTATGGGTTGATTAAGTTGAGACTTTTCTTCGATAGCTCGTGCACATTCTGTTTGCATTCTTTTATTAGTTGTGGTGTGAAGCAATGATGTTTCAGTTAGATATTAAAAATGCATTCTTGCATGAAAATCTTCAAAATGAAGTGTATATGCTTCAACTTCTCGATAATGAGGTTCAGAAGAAGACGGACAAGGTCTGCAAACTCAAAAAAGTAATCTATGATTTGAAGCAATCTCTACGAGCATGATTTGATGTTTTTGCACACTGTGGATTGAGATAGAGCTCCTCTGATCATTCTATATTTGTAAGTTACTATTTTGCCAGCACTATTAATTCTTACAGTTTATGTTGATATTATTTCACTAGAGATGATCATTAAGGTATTATTCAGTTAAAAAGTTATTTGTGTTCTCATTTTCGTATGAAAGATCTTGGTCGCTTGAGCTATTTTTAGGAATCAAGGTTGTCGCTCTTCGAAAGATCTTTTTCTTAAAGAAAAATATTATTGAGCTGTTGGAAGAAACCGGTACATTATGATTTAAGCCTATTGATACTTTTTTGAATTTTAATATGTTTTGATTAAAACCTAGGAGAGTCGCTTGCTAATCTCAGAAAGTGCAGACAATTGATTGGTAAACTATTTTACTTAACAGTCACTCGACCTAATATTACATTTTGTTGTGGCTGTATTAAATCGATATATGTTGAGTCCGTATTAGTTTAATTGGACTACTGCTTGTCATATTTTGCGGTATTTAAAGGAGCTTTAGTTAAATGGTTGTATTATCGTCTTTCATCTCATTTGAATATTGTGGGATATTTTGATTTTGATTGGGCCGATGATCCTATTGATCGTCATTTTACTACTGTTATTACACTTTTATTGGAGGTGTAATTTGGTGACATGACGATATAAAAGAATAAAATATTGTTGCTTGATTTAGTGTTGAGGCTGAGTATAGAGTCATGACTCATACAACTTGTAAATTGATGTGGATTCAATATCTTCCTAAAATTGGTGTCATCTATAGCAAGTGACTAGTGATGTATTCTGAGAGTCAAGTATCTATGTATATTGCCAGTAATCCTATTTTTCACGAGCAAAAGAAATATATTGAAATCGATTGTCACTTTATTAGAGACATGATGATGACACATCAGATAGTCACTTCGTTCGTCACATCGAGTTGTCAACTTGAAGATATCTTCACTAAAGCCTTATCTAAAAAGAGTTTCTTAATTTTATATAGAAATTGGGCATGTTTGACATCTATACTTCAGCTTGAGGCGGGGTATTAGAGTATAAATATGACTTTTTGTTATAGTAGAAATAAGATTTTTTTTTTCCCCTTCTTTATTTTGAATTCTTCTGCTCCAAGTAGGACATTGTGTATTCTCCTAATCCTATTAGGACATGTATTTCTTTTCAATATAAATAAACGATCACATCCTAATTGAGTGTATACGGTATTCTATTCATCTTTTCACTTCAACAATTTCATTCTTAGGAAACGGACTACTAATTCGAATGGATAATGTTCCATTAATTCTAGGAAGACTGCCTATTGACTGGATAATAACCAACTGATACATGACAAAATTTGCTCCATCTATTTCTCTGTTTTCCGCTGCACAGTTATACACTTCAAATATGAAGCAAGGAAACATGAAGAGGCTCTTTATTTAGGTTAAGATACATTTATTTGCATCCTGGGAATTTTTACAGCGGCATAAACTTTTTGGTCCTGTCTCAGAGGGTTTAGAGCATCCTAGATTAATTGCTAGGCGAGAATGCCAGCAAGGAGCTACAAGATATGGCCTGTAGTATTGACCAAAAACTGTTTATGTTCTTAATTAGCAAAAATTTTCTCCCTTCCTTTCACGAACATGTACTCATTGCAATATCCAGTGATAATATGTTATTGTTAAGCAAAATGCCAACGATTGCATCTAAATTGTTTTGCTCTTTCCTCTCCTTTGAACTTTTATGAGTCTGTCTCAAATGTCCATGAATGTGCCTAATGATTTCAGGAAATGTTTATGCTCCCATTTTCGAGTTAGAGCAAAATGAGACGAAACATAGCCCTCGACATCAAAGCAATCAATTTTCAGTTTCAGGCAGTCATTTGTTCGTCATACTTTGTCATGAATTAGATTAGCAATTGATGCATTTGCTTCCATTCTCTTGGTTTTAGTTGGTATATCTTGTAAGTGTAGTGGTCCAAACTCCACATTGCCTTAGTTTGACATTATCTTCGATATTGCTAAAAGATGTCTAAAAGCCGTTAATGTTTGTCCTATGGAAAGAAGATGCACAAGTCAGCCATAAAGAGAACTTCTGCTTTCATCTTGTTTTGTCGGGGTTCCTCATATTCTCCAAGGCCAGGAAAAAAAGCCATATCCACCTTCAAGGAAATATCTCGTTACCTTTCTTCAACTTGATTTGTTAATTTGATCACCTCAACTTTACCAGATTCCAGGAATTTCTCATTGCTGAGAGAAATAAAAGAAAAGCATTATGGGTGTGAAGGACCATAATATCGAAGTCAAAATTCAATCATAGGTCTAAAGGAAATAAATGCGGTTAGATACAGTAATCTTGTGCAAATCTAGTCATTATTGTGCATGGGCGCACTGGTTGAATAAGTTTAATCCTAAAACCAAAAGTTGCGTTTTCTTTTTTGATCTGATTGTAAGTAGAGTTAAGGATTATTAGTCCATTTTGAGAGGAATAAGTCAGAATGGGGTAGCAGAAGGGTCTATTTCCTGCTTGTATGATTTACTTTCATGTGATATGTGACATAATTATGAGAACTGATTTGTTATGTAGAATTGTTGGTTTCTATAATTGTAGACTGGGTTTCTCTTCTTCCTCTGTCGTCGTCGTTTAGGAAGGGACTGAGTTCTAATACCTTGATTTCAGTTGTTCATTTGGGACTTGCCCCCCCAAACCACCACCACCACCACCCACACACACACTCTTATCTTGATTTCAGTTGCTCATTTGGGACTTGAACAATGAAGAATCCCAAGAGACGCGCACACAAACTGTTCTAAACAGACCACCTGAAATGTCATAAAATTTTTTCAGAGAGCTAAAAGGATATAAACCAGTAACAATTACATTGTGAATTAGAAGACGAGTGAATCTACCACACGACACATTCATCTTGATCGATTATAAGGACATTGTCAACCGAAGTGATCACAAGAGGAAAAAAAAGGGTCTTTTGGGCTTGTTAATACAAGTAATAGTTGCTTTTTAGTGGCTTAATCTTGCTAATGAATGTAAGACCATTTCCCATAACCTTTTTATCACCAGGTTCTTCCCTGGGCATTTGGCTGATTTCACTCGCTTCATGTGTTGTGAAAGTTAGATCTTGGAAAGACACTTTATTCTCCTTCCGATCTGATACTTTGAATAGGATTCATTTCGTAAAGCTTACTAAAGAAAAAGTCAGGATTCAAATAGTCAGCAAGAAATTCAAATCATCGGTTGTCTGTTAAACTAAATGTAGTATTATTGAGGCCTACCAAATCTGTCAAAAATGCAGCGCCAATCGTACCTCTGATTCTTAAACTCATCCTTTTCCAAACATATAGTCCATCCTTGTTACAGGAACAAAAATCTTGATTCTTTTAGTCTAAGTTGCGTACAAGGACATCATTCAGAATTGGTATCTCTAGAGCTCCCATAGTTTATAGCCCACCACACCTTTTTAGCTTAGAGCCTTGGGCGAATTTGATCTTAGTATAATGAAATTACGGTACATGCAATCTTTAAAAAAGAGGATGAGTGGTCTAAACCCCACATAGTGAGCCACTAGGGGCAAAGAACATTGCAAAATACAAAATGAAATGCATCATAACCTCAAGGACAATTTTTGGGATTTGTTTTCAGAGCATTTTTGCTCGCTGTCATTCTCATTTTGGTGAGAGCAGATCAGAAATGGGTCCAGAGCAAATCCTATCAGATCCTATCTTAGCTCCATTAACCTTCGTCGACCCCATGCCACTTCACCTAACCAACAACATCCAAATATTTCGTGATAACAAAACCTATCTTATATCGAATAAAATGGTACGCAGTTAACGTATATAATTCAAAATATGGATGGTGAAAACAAGAGCACCAAGTGAGAACCGTTTACCAAGGCTTAATGCAGAGATTCATTTTACATAGGTTAAGCATCTGAATTAGTGCAACATGGTTATGGTATTCTTTTGTGAAAGACAAGGCATCCTTGAGCTCTTTTGTGGCCTCAAGGATTCTCATTGGAAGGAGCAACTAGGGAAACTAATTAAGTATGATGATAGAGGAGTTGAGATGGATCAAATTAGATCTGTAAAAGATAATAAACCTTCAAACTAATTACTGCCCGTAGTATTTTGTGGCTCATTTTTTTTATGTGAAATAGCCAGCATAGGTCCTCAAGAGAAACCTGTAATGGAACAAAAGCAGAATTATAATTATTATATCATAAAATTCAAAACCTTTTTGTCATAAATTTTAAAGTGGGGGTTCATATATTTGCAACACCTTATTTTTGCTTGCTTAGTTTCTCCTTGGTGTATGCTGATCATGAAAACTTGTATGCTACTCAGATTTAAAACTTGATAACTTCAGTCCAAGAGATTACGTCTGTAATAAAACTAATATTGGCTAAGCTACTCGTTTTATAAAATATTTATTAGTACACTGTTCATTTTATACAATATTGAAATATTTTACCAGACCCTAGTGCCAT
Organism: Agave tequilana; assembly: GCA_038442645.1. NCBI lineage: Eukaryota > Viridiplantae > Streptophyta > Magnoliopsida > Asparagales > Asparagaceae > Agave > Agave tequilana. The sequence goes on from JAVJIF010026526.1 coordinate 82,906, forward strand.
AATCTAACAGGTAATTTAGTTTCTGAAGGAGTCAAATTATTCTCTAAGGATTGGGTTATGAGGTTCACTTTTTAAGTTTAGTTTTGACTGACCCTATGGGGTATCATTGCTTAGTTGAAAACTTTCCATTAGAAGCAGGAGAATATGATTCTGTCCACAGTAAAAGAGATTCAAAAGAAAGGACCCAGAGGTCTGTTGCTAGCATCATGCTGAGAGCATGGATAGAGAGGAAGCAAAGGAGAATAAATAACTGCTAAGTGCCAACATCATGTAATAAAGTAATCAGGATATTATGAAAAGGTTGAAAGAGAAACAGGAGAGGTGGTTTGAAGGACCAAGTTTGGTTATTGACAGTTAAAGTTGTTATAAATATTTTATAATGGTCTCTCAAACACTTTGCTTTTATACTTTTAAAGTTATGAAAGGACAGTTATAAATTGAG